>OY292379.1:0-286340 GCA_958496195.1 Timandra comae
GAAGCCACAGAAGTAGTCCTCAGGAGGTCCGAGACGGCGTTCGCCATCTACAGCGACTCCATGGCAGCTCTCCAAACAGTCGCGAACCCCGAAGCCCTTCATGCCCTTGCAGTGAAAACTAGGGACGCCATCAGCCGCAGTAGTATCCAGAACAAGAGCGTCTCCTTGTTCTGGATCAAAGCTCACGCAGGGCTGGAGGGCAACGAGAGAGCCGACTCACTCGCAAAGGAGGCTGCCCTGAAGTCGAAAAGGAAGCCCCACTACGATAAGTGCCCGGTATCATTCGTCAAGCGTATGATCCGCATCGACACGCTTGGCGAATGGAACCGGAGGTATCGTACTGGGGATACGGCGGCCACGACGAAGATGTTCTTCCCCTGTGCAGTCGCTGCGTACAAGACGGTGAGGAAGATTGGGATGACCAGGGAGCTGACCCAGGCCTTAACCGGGCACGGTGGGTTCTCCGAATATCTGACTCGGTTCAAATGTAAGGAGAACCCATCGTGCGCCTGCGACCCCGACAAGCTGGAGACAGTCCTCCACCTTCTAACGGAGTGCCCCATATATTCCTCCCTAAGGCATGACCTAGAAGCTAGGAGCGGGATGGAGGTAGGAAAGGCAAATTTAAGTGCTCTCATCTCAAATGGAAGGAACAGAGCTTGGTTCCTAGAGTTTATTTCTATAATAGTAAAATCCGCTAACAAGCGGAACAGTTAATTCTTAGATTTAATTTGTATTTGTCAAAATTTGAATTTAAATGTTTTTTGGAAATTAAATTTATTAAAAGAACTTAATTATAATATTTGTCACCTTTTTTCTAAATTACGTTTTTAAACACCTCTTGAAAATTCAACTCACAAACAGCCTATAATAACGTCCCTGCGTAACTTGAACGGCAGGGGGCTTTTCGCATGGCAGGAGTGGTTTTTAGCCGGTAGGAGTCCGGCACTACCCACACTGGTCCACTCGTGAGTCACAGGCTCACTTGTGGACTCGTGTGGGTGTCCATGACGGATTTTCCACTCCTGTCACAACAAAAAAAAAAAAAAAAAAAAAAAAAAAAAAAAAAAAAAAAACCTAACCTAACCTAACCTAACCTAACCTAACCTAACCTAACCTAACCTAACCTAACCTAACCTAACCTAACCTAACCTAACCTAACCTAACCTAACCTAACCTAACCTAACCTAACCTAACCTAACCTAACCTAACCTAACCTAACCTAACCTAACCTAACCTAACCTAACCTAACCTAACCTAACCTAACCTAACCTAACCTAACCTAACCTAACCTAACCTAACCTAACCTAACCTAACCTAACCTAACCTAACCTAACCTAACCTAACCTAACCTAACCTAACCTAACCTAACCTAACCTAACCTAACCTAACCTAACCTAACCTAACCTAACCTAACCTAACCTAACCTAACCTAACCTAACCTAACCTAACCTAACCTAACCTAACCTAACCTAACCTAACCTAACCTAACCTAACCTAACCTAACCTAACCTAACCTAACCTAACCTAACCTAACCTAACCTAACCTAACCTAACCTAACCTAACCTAACCTAACCTAACCTAACCTAACCTAACCTAACCTAACCTAACCTAACCTAACCTAACCTAACCTAACCTAACCTAACCTAACCTAACCTAACCTAACCTAACCTAACCTAACCTAACCTAACCTAACCTAACCTAACCTAACCTAACCTAACCTAACCTCAGTATCCGTTTGTCGTTCTAACCGACCTGTAGTGGAAGTAGTTGTGTGCTGTGTGAAGTGTCATCAAATTTTTTGGACTCAATATAAGACCTAGATTCCTGGATTTTTGGATTTGGGCTTCTTTCAATATCCCCTGTCGGCATCTGAAACAAAAATTACAAAATTATTAAAATTAAAAAAGTTTTTGAAAAATAACCGACATTTTACAAAAATTTTTCAAAATCTTTCAATAGGTATTGTGATTTTCTACCACAAACAGCTTCCGCACGTCGCTCCGCATCTCCCGACACCTCTCCCGTCGTCCTATCTGGAATAGAACGGGAACTATCGAATTTTGAAAAAAATCAGTAAAATAAGTAACCGAACAATACGAACATTCCATTCTATTGTTAGTATCCGTTTGTCGTTCTAACCGACCTGTAGTGGAAGTAGTTGTGTGCTGTGTGAAGTGTCATCAAATTTTTTGGACTCAATATAAGACCTAGATTCCTGGATTTTTGGATTTGGGCTTCTTTCAATATCCCCTGTCGGCATCTGAAACAAAAATTACAAAATTATTAAAATTAAAAAAGTTTTTGAAAAATAACCGACATTTTACAAAAATTTTTCAAAATCTTTCAATAGGTATTGTGATTTTCTACCACAAACAGCTTCCGCACGTCGCTCCGCATCTCCCGACACCTCTCCCGTCGTCCTATCTGGAATAGAACGGGAACTATCGAATTTTGAAAAAAATCAGTAAAATAAGTAACCGAACAATACGAACATTCCATTCTATTGTTAGTATCCGTTTGTCGTTCTAACCGACCTGTAGTGGAAGTAGTTGTGTGCTGTGTGAAGTGTCATCAAATTTTTTGGACTCAATATAAGACCTAGATTCCTGGATTTTTGGATTTGGGCTTCTTTCAATATCCCCTGTCGGCATCTGAAACAAAAATTACAAAATTATTAAAATTAAAAAAGTTTTTGAAAAATAACCGACATTTTACAAAAATTTTTCAAAATCTTTCAATAGGTATTGTGATTTTCTACCACAAACAGCTTCCGCACGTCGCTCCGCATCTCCCGACACCTCTCCCGTCGTCCTATCTGGAATAGAACGGGAACTATCGAATTTTGAAAAAAATCAGTAAAATAAGTAACCGAACAATACGAACATTCCATTCTATTGTTAGTATCCGTTTGTCGTTCTAACCGACCTGTAGTGGAAGTAGTTGTGTGCTGTGTGAAGTGTCATCAAATTTTTTGGACTCAATATAAGACCTAGATTCCTGGATTTTTGGATTTGGGCTTCTTTCAATATCCCCTGTCGGCATCTGAAACAAAAATTACAAAATTATTAAAATTAAAAAAGTTTTTGAAAAATAACCGACATTTTACAAAAATTTTTCAAAATCTTTCAATAGGTATTGTGATTTTCTACCACAAACAGCTTCCGCACGTCGCTCCGCATCTCCCGACACCTCTCCCGTCGTCCTATCTGGAATGGAACGGGAACTATCGAACAATCTATTGTTAGTACTCGTTGTTGTTGTTCTAACCGACTTGTAGTGGAGGTAGTTGTGTGCTGTGAATAGTGTTTGACTCAATATAAGACCTAGATTCCTGGATTTTTGGATTTGGGCTTCTTTCAATATCCCCTGTCGGCATCTGAAACAAAAATTACAAAATTATTAAAATTAAAAAAGTTTTTGAAAAATAACCGACATTTTACAAAAATTTTTCAAAATCTTTCAATAGGTATTGTGATTTTCTACCACAAACAGCTTCCGCACGTCGCTCCGCATCTCCCGACACCTCTCCCGTCGTCCTATCTGGAATAGAACGGGAACTATCGAATTTTGGAAAAAATCAGTAAAATAAGTAACCGAACAATACGAACATTCCATTCTATTGTTAGTATCCGTTTGTCGTTCTAACCGACCTGTAGTGGAAGTAGTTGTGTGCTGTGTGAAGTGTCATCAAATTTTTTGGACTCAATATAAGACCTAGATTCCTGGATTTTTGGATTTGGGCTTCTTTCAATATCCCCTGTCGGCATCTGAAACAAAAATTACAAAATTATTAAAATTAAAAAAGTTTTTGAAAAATAACCGACATTTTACAAAAATTTTTCAAAATCTTTCAATAGGTATTGTGATTTTCTACCACAAACAGCTTCCGCACGTCGCTCCGCATCTCCCGACACCTCTCCCGTCGTCCTATCTGGAATAGAACGGGAACTATCGAATTTTGGAAAAAATCAGTAAAATAAGTAACCGAACAATACGAACATTCCATTCTATTGTTAGTATCCGTTTGTCGTTCTAACCGACCTGTAGTGGAAGTAGTTGTGTGCTGTGTGAAGTGTCATCAAATTTTTTGGACTCAATATAAGACCTAGATTCCTGGATTTTTGGATTTGGGCTTCTTTCAATATCCCCTGTCGGCATCTGAAACAAAAATTACAAAATTATTAAAATTAAAAAAGTTTTTGAAAAATAACCGACATTTTACAAAAATTTTTCAAAATCTTTCAATAGGTATTGTGATTTTCTACCACAAACAGCTTCCGCACGTCGCTCCGCATCTCCCGACACCTCTCCCGTCGTCCTATCTGGAATAGAACGGGAACTATCGAATTTTGGAAAAAATCAGTAAAATAAGTAACCGAACAATACGAACATTCCATTCTATTGTTAGTATCCGTTTGTCGTTCTAACCGACCTGTAGTGGAAGTAGTTGTGTGCTGTGTGAAGTGTCATCAAATTTTTTGGACTCAATATAAGACCTAGATTCCTGGATTTTTGGATTTGGGCTTCTTTCAATATCCCCTGTCGGCATCTGAAACAAAAATTACAAAATTATTAAAATTAAAAAAGTTTTTGAAAAATAACCGACATTTTACAAAAATTTTTCAAAATCTTTCAATAGGTATTGTGATTTTCTACCACAAACAGCTTCCGCACGTCGCTCCGCATCTCCCGACACCTCTCCCGTCGTCCTATCTGGAATAGAACGGGAACTATCGAATTTTGAAAAAAATCAGTAAAATAAGTAACCGAACAATACGAACATTCCATTCTATTGTTAGTATCCGTTTGTCGTTCTAACCGACCTGTAGTGGAAGTAGTTGTGTGCTGTGTGAAGTGTCATCAAATTTTTTGGACTCAATATAAGACCTAGATTCCTGGATTTTTGGATTTGGGCTTCTTTCAATATCCCCTGTCGGCATCTGAAACAAAAATTACAAAATTATTAAAATTAAAAAAGTTTTTGAAAAATAACCGACATTTTACAAAAATTTTTCAAAATCTTTCAATAGGTATTGTGATTTTCTACCACAAACAGCTTCCGCACGTCGCTCCGCATCTCCCGACACCTCTCCCGTCGTCCTATCTGGAATAGAACGGGAACTATCGAATTTTGAAAAAAATCAGTAAAATAAGTAACCGAACAATACGAACATTCCATTCTATTGTTAGTATCCGTTTGTCGTTCTAACCGACCTGTAGTGGAAGTAGTTGTGTGCTGTGTGAAGTGTCATCAAATTTTTTGGACTCAATATAAGACCTAGATTCCTGGATTTTTGGATTTGGGCTTCTTTCAATATCCCCTGTCGGCATCTGAAACAAAAATTACAAAATTATTAAAATTAAAAAAGTTTTTGAAAAATAACCGACATTTTACAAAAATTTTTCAAAATCTTTCAATAGGTATTGTGATTTTCTACCACAAACAGCTTCCGCACGTCGCTCCGCATCTCCCGACACCTCTCCCGTCGTCCTATCTGGAATGGAACGGGAACTATCGAACAATCTATTGTTAGTACTCGTTGTTGTTGTTCTAACCGACTTGTAGTGGAGGTAGTTGTGTGCTGTGAATAGTGTTTGACTCAATATAAGACCTAGATTCCTGGATTTTTGGATTTGGGCTTCTTTCAATATCCCCTGTCGGCATCTGAAACAAAAATTACAAAATTATTAAAATTAAAAAAGTTTTTGAAAAATAACCGACATTTTACAAAAATTTTTCAAAATCTTTCAATAGGTATTGTGATTTTCTACCACAAACAGCTTCCGCACGTCGCTCCGCATCTCCCGACACCTCTCCCGTCGTCCTATCTGGAATAGAACGGGAACTATCGAATTTTGGAAAAAATCAGTAAAATAAGTAACCGAACAATACGAACATTCCATTCTATTGTTAGTATCCGTTTGTCGTTCTAACCGACCTGTAGTGGAAGTAGTTGTGTGCTGTGTGAAGTGTCATCAAATTTTTTGGACTCAATATAAGACCTAGATTCCTGGATTTTTGGATTTGGGCTTCTTTCAATATCCCCTGTCGGCATCTGAAACAAAAATTACAAAATTATTAAAATTAAAAAAGTTTTTGAAAAATAACCGACATTTTACAAAAATTTTTCAAAATCTTTCAATAGGTATTGTGATTTTCTACCACAAACAGCTTCCGCACGTCGCTCCGCATCTCCCGACACCTCTCCCGTCGTCCTATCTGGAATAGAACGGGAACTATCGAATTTTGGAAAAAATCAGTAAAATAAGTAACCGAACAATACGAACATTCCATTCTATTGTTAGTATCCGTTTGTCGTTCTAACCGACCTGTAGTGGAAGTAGTTGTGTGCTGTGTGAAGTGTCATCAAATTTTTTGGACTCAATATAAGACCTAGATTCCTGGATTTTTGGATTTGGGCTTCTTTCAATATCCCCTGTCGGCATCTGAAACAAAAATTACAAAATTATTAAAATTAAAAAAGTTTTTGAAAAATAACCGACATTTTACAAAAATTTTTCAAAATCTTTCAATAGGTATTGTGATTTTCTACCACAAACAGCTTCCGCACGTCGCTCCGCATCTCCCGACACCTCTCCCGTCGTCCTATCTGGAATAGAACGGGAACTATCGAATTTTGGAAAAAATCAGTAAAATAAGTAACCGAACAATACGAACATTCCATTCTATTGTTAGTATCCGTTTGTCGTTCTAACCGACCTGTAGTGGAAGTAGTTGTGTGCTGTGTGAAGTGTCATCAAATTTTTTGGACTCAATATAAGACCTAGATTCCTGGATTTTTGGATTTGGGCTTCTTTCAATATCCCCTGTCGGCATCTGAAACAAAAATTACAAAATTATTAAAATTAAAAAAGTTTTTGAAAAATAACCGACATTTTACAAAAATTTTTCAAAATCTTTCAATAGGTATTGTGATTTTCTACCACAAACAGCTTCCGCACGTCGCTCCGCATCTCCCGACACCTCTCCCGTCGTCCTATCTGGAATAGAACGGGAACTATCGAATTTTGAAAAAAATCAGTAAAATAAGTAACCGAACAATACGAACATTCCATTCTATTGTTAGTATCCGTTTGTCGTTCTAACCGACCTGTAGTGGAAGTAGTTGTGTGCTGTGTGAAGTGTCATCAAATTTTTTGGACTCAATATAAGACCTAGATTCCTGGATTTTTGGATTTGGGCTTCTTTCAATATCCCCTGTCGGCATCTGAAACAAAAATTACAAAATTATTAAAATTAAAAAAGTTTTTGAAAAATAACCGACATTTTACAAAAATTTTTCAAAATCTTTCAATAGGTATTGTGATTTTCTACCACAAACAGCTTCCGCACGTCGCTCCGCATCTCCCGACACCTCTCCCGTCGTCCTATCTGGAATAGAACGGGAACTATCGAATTTTGAAAAAAATCAGTAAAATAAGTAACCGAACAATACGAACATTCCATTCTATTGTTAGTATCCGTTTGTCGTTCTAACCGACCTGTAGTGGAAGTAGTTGTGTGCTGTGTGAAGTGTCATCAAATTTTTTGGACTCAATATAAGACCTAGATTCCTGGATTTTTGGATTTGGGCTTCTTTCAATATCCCCTGTCGGCATCTGAAACAAAAATTACAAAATTATTAAAATTAAAAAAGTTTTTGAAAAATAACCGACATTTTACAAAAATTTTTCAAAATCTTTCAATAGGTATTGTGATTTTCTACCACAAACAGCTTCCGCACGTCGCTCCGCATCTCCCGACACCTCTCCCGTCGTCCTATCTGGAATGGAACGGGAACTATCGAACAATCTATTGTTAGTACTCGTTGTTGTTGTTCTAACCGACTTGTAGTGGAGGTAGTTGTGTGCTGTGAATAGTGTTTGACTCAATATAAGACCTAGATTCCTGGATTTTTGGATTTGGGCTTCTTTCAATATCCCCTGTCGGCATCTGAAACAAAAATTACAAAATTATTAAAATTAAAAAAGTTTTTGAAAAATAACCGACATTTTACAAAAATTTTTCAAAATCTTTCAATAGGTATTGTGATTTTCTACCACAAACAGCTTCCGCACGTCGCTCCGCATCTCCCGACACCTCTCCCGTCGTCCTATCTGGAATAGAACGGGAACTATCGAATTTTGGAAAAAATCAGTAAAATAAGTAACCGAACAATACGAACATTCCATTCTATTGTTAGTATCCGTTTGTCGTTCTAACCGACCTGTAGTGGAAGTAGTTGTGTGCTGTGTGAAGTGTCATCAAATTTTTTGGACTCAATATAAGACCTAGATTCCTGGATTTTTGGATTTGGGCTTCTTTCAATATCCCCTGTCGGCATCTGAAACAAAAATTACAAAATTATTAAAATTAAAAAAGTTTTTGAAAAATAACCGACATTTTACAAAAATTTTTCAAAATCTTTCAATAGGTATTGTGATTTTCTACCACAAACAGCTTCCGCACGTCGCTCCGCATCTCCCGACACCTCTCCCGTCGTCCTATCTGGAATAGAACGGGAACTATCGAATTTTGGAAAAAATCAGTAAAATAAGTAACCGAACAATACGAACATTCCATTCTATTGTTAGTATCCGTTTGTCGTTCTAACCGACCTGTAGTGGAAGTAGTTGTGTGCTGTGTGAAGTGTCATCAAATTTTTTGGACTCAATATAAGACCTAGATTCCTGGATTTTTGGATTTGGGCTTCTTTCAATATCCCCTGTCGGCATCTGAAACAAAAATTACAAAATTATTAAAATTAAAAAAGTTTTTGAAAAATAACCGACATTTTACAAAAATTTTTCAAAATCTTTCAATAGGTATTGTGATTTTCTACCACAAACAGCTTCCGCACGTCGCTCCGCATCTCCCGACACCTCTCCCGTCGTCCTATCTGGAATAGAACGGGAACTATCGAATTTTGGAAAAAATCAGTAAAATAAGTAACCGAACAATACGAACATTCCATTCTATTGTTAGTATCCGTTTGTCGTTCTAACCGACCTGTAGTGGAAGTAGTTGTGTGCTGTGTGAAGTGTCATCAAATTTTTTGGACTCAATATAAGACCTAGATTCCTGGATTTTTGGATTTGGGCTTCTTTCAATATCCCCTGTCGGCATCTGAAACAAAAATTACAAAATTATTAAAATTAAAAAAGTTTTTGAAAAATAACCGACATTTTACAAAAATTTTTCAAAATCTTTCAATAGGTATTGTGATTTTCTACCACAAACAGCTTCCGCACGTCGCTCCGCATCTCCCGACACCTCTCCCGTCGTCCTATCTGGAATAGAACGGGAACTATCGAATTTTGAAAAAAATCAGTAAAATAAGTAACCGAACAATACGAACATTCCATTCTATTGTTAGTATCCGTTTGTCGTTCTAACCGACCTGTAGTGGAAGTAGTTGTGTGCTGTGTGAAGTGTCATCAAATTTTTTGGACTCAATATAAGACCTAGATTCCTGGATTTTTGGATTTGGGCTTCTTTCAATATCCCCTGTCGGCATCTGAAACAAAAATTACAAAATTATTAAAATTAAAAAAGTTTTTGAAAAATAACCGACATTTTACAAAAATTTTTCAAAATCTTTCAATAGGTATTGTGATTTTCTACCACAAACAGCTTCCGCACGTCGCTCCGCATCTCCCGACACCTCTCCCGTCGTCCTATCTGGAATAGAACGGGAACTATCGAACAAAAAATTGCCCGCCCACCCACCCAATATTGTCTAGGCACTAAGACTCGGGTGGAGAGAGAATTTCTGCTTAGGTTTAGATAGACTCGTTTTCGCACAAGAATCTTCTTACCATGTCATCCAGGACCACGGTTTCGGGCAGGACATCCAAATCCGCCGCCTCCGGAAGAAGTCGCTCTGTACGAGCTGCACCAGCCGTAGTCAGAGAATCTGCATCGGGTCCTCCCTCTTGCGTTGCGCCTCCCACCCTCAAGTTGACATGCCCCTCGACGGAAACTGAATTTCCAGACCTCAAACCCTTAACGGTCAGATGCAGTACCCTCGGGGAGCTACACCAAGATGCTGCGGAGGGCTTTACTTCTGTGACGGCATCTGGTTTCATGGCCAAGCGGGTCTCTCTCATTGATGAGATATCTGTCTCGCAGACCTCTACTTCACTCCTGGCCAGTCCAGCGGAGGGCACACGCCTCTCTAAATCCAAGGAGCTCAGAAGACAAGCAATCTCACGGAGCGTGCAACCATTGGCCATCTCCAACCCCCCTAGCGAGGACAAAAGGACTGATGACGAGTGGTCGGACCTGGAATGCGCCAGTGCGTCCGCATGCAGCAGTAGAAGGTCTAGCATCCTCCCAGGAACAACTAAACGTCCCGGAATAGCTATGGACCTGGCCACTCAGCGGGCCAATGAGCTTATGCTAGCTGGCAAGGAAGCACTAGAGAAGGCCGGCAATATGAAAAAAGAATGCAAAGCGGAGGCTCTCGAGTGTATTCAGGGCATGTACGAGTTGACCCTGGCTATCGCAGACTCCAGATCTCGCCACCGACTAAGTCTTGAACAAGAGCGAACTCGGCACTCCAGAGAGCTCGTGCGCGTGGAAAGGGCTCACGCTCAGACAGTGGCTAGCCTACAAAAGACTCACTCAGTTAAGTTGGCAGAAACTCAAAAAGCGCTGGAGGACATGCGCAGGACGGTGGAGTCCATCTGGTCCTGGCTCAACTACGAGCTGGACGCTCCCATAAAGGTACTCAACGGCGTCGAAGCTAGATTTGAGGAGCTCAGTGGACTAGTTCGTGGGGCCGGGGCGTCCCCTGGGCCTTCCACCTCCAGTGACGTGCTCACGCCGGAAATACGGCTGATTGGGGAAAAGCTTGGAGCACTGAGGGCTGAGCTGGCTAGTGCCCAGGGTTCTCTGAACTCACTGCTTCGTCGTGCTTGTGACAGGGAAAAGGTCAACGAACCTGATGAGCGCGTGTCTGCGGACCCTCAACCTGGTCAACTCACTGACATCACTGATGCCATTGTCCCTGTGCTCTCTGAAATACGCACCTTGCGCCGGGAGTTCCGTGAGTTTCAGGTCGATAATCCCTCCAAAGCCCCGCCCACTAGAGATGAATTCAGGGAGGATTTGGCGCAACAAATCCGGCCATTAGCTGATAAACTGTCATCCCTGAATGCCATGGTCGAGGAGGTTAAAGAGACCAGACAGGCCGAACTGGCAGTTGCTATGCAGGGTCAATCAACAGGGATAGGCGCCGAAATGGCTATGGTAGACGTGAGGGACAGCCTCTCTACAGTGGAAGCCACGGTCAACAGAGCGGTGGATACTCTATGCCGTCGGCTAGATACAGCGGTGTCAAATCTACACACCGCGTCCCCCTCAATCCATAACGCGAGTACCGCCATTTCATCAGATCGGGAAACTCTGGGCGCTCCTACTGCAAAGAGGAGTCTGCGTACTTACGCAGAAGCGGCTGCAAGACCTCGTTACTCGCTGGTTCTAGAATCAGCTGACCCCAGAAGCACCAGCGACGACATAATCTCGGAAGTTCGGAAAAAGACCGACATCATCGACCTGGGTGTGGGCATCAGCAAGGTGTCCAAGATAAAGAACCAGCGGGTGGTAATTAGTTGCGTCTCTAGCGAGGGCAGGAAGGTGCTGCAGGGCGCAATCCATAAGAGCTGCGAGAAGGTGTCGGCGGTGCCCACTGCTGAAAAGATGCCGTTGCTGCGACTCATAGGGGTGGTCAACGATATGTCTGATGCAGACATCGAAAAAGGCGTCGTACGACAGAACCCAGCAATCGGCAGCTTAGACAGCGGGGACCTCAGGGTTAGGGTTGTTAGACGGACAAAAGGCAGAACACAAGGGCTAAACAATGTTATCCTTGAGGTCTCTCCCGCAGTTTGGGGGCTGCTCAAGGACAAAAAGGTACATGTCGGGCTGCAGCTCATTCAAGCGGTGGACCAGTCGCCGATAACCCAGTGCTTCCGCTGTCTTGGGTACAATCATAAGGCCCGGGATTGCGGAGCGACACAACACTGTGGTTATTGTGCAGGAAACCATGATACACGTCAGTGCAAGCGCGATGACTCTCCTCGGTGTGTCAACTGCTCCGCATCTGAGAGCTCAGACATCAGCCATCCGGCTTATAGTAGCCAGTGCCCTGAATGGGCCAAATGGGACAGGATAGCTAGGCTGTCAGTAGTGTACTGCTAAGGGCACCCAAGGTGATGTAGACAGGACAAACAGCGCACTGCAAAATAAGCCCAAAATTCTCGTGGCACAGTACAACTTAGGCAGAGGTAGACTCGCTATGCAGGAGTGCCTCAGGGAGGCTTCGAAACGCAGAGTGGCTGTACTCATTGCTCAAGAGCCCTATGTTGGATCCAAGGCGCACATCACCACCTGCCAGGGTTATCGGGTTGTCCAGAAGATCTCCACTGATCCAGGTAGACCAGTCCGAGCGGCCATAATCGTCCTAGATCCAAACCTGCAATTCACCTCCAACCCCGACCTATTACATGAAGACATGGTGGGGGTCGAAATTCTCTTTGGGGGAAGAAAGGTAGGTTTCGTCAGCTGGACGGGAGTCGGAATGTATCGGAGGACACCACGCGGCTATGCAGGATCACTTCCAAAATGACCACCAATGACATTGTAATTGGTGGTGATGTAAACGCGAGTAGTATGTGGTGGCACTCAAAGAGCGATGACGATAGAGGAACAGAAATTGTTGAGACACTAGCAAGCCTGGAAATGTACATCCTAAACACAGGCAATGTGCCAACCTTTCAGGTTTACAGGAACAGCAGGCTGTACAGCAGTATAGTAGACATTACAGCCTGCACTACCTCGCTCCTGAACAGGATCAGTGATTGGCGGGTGGACGAAAATCTCTCAACTCTGTCTGACCATCGCCCAATACTATTTGTCCTAAGCGCTAGTGCCGCCGTACAGCGGGACCAGGAACGACCCAGCACAAGAGTTTACAACGCGAAGAAAGCGAACTGGGCAAGCTTCCGGAGTGCGTTAACCGAAGCCATTCTGTCCAATCGGATAGCTCTGGAGGACATAAACACTATCCGGAACGCAGAGGAGCTCGACCTGGCAGTTAGCAAGCTATCTAGCAGCATAAAGGAGGCCGCAAATCTAGCTATCCCTAAAATTCTCGCTCGGAAACCCACTCTATCAGGGACATGGTGGAATTCAGACTTAGATCAGCTCAAAAAGAGCATGATCCGATTACGGAGTCGAATCCGCCACTCTAACCCCAGACGCAAACCCTTGGTCATCCAAGAATATCTCGAAGCCAGGGAAGCATACAAGGAGGGTATGGAGAGAGCTATCACCAAGAGCTGGAAGGACTTCTGCACTACTGAAAAAGGGGAGAGCATTTGGGACAGGACCTACAAGGTAATAAAAAAGTGCACCCCTTTTCAAGAAGACAAACTGCTAAAAGCCCCCTCAGGCCAGACTCTCTCAGAAGACGAATCAGCAGGTCTTTTAGCCCAAACATTCTTCCCTGATGATGACCAGCTTATGGACTCTGCGAACCACATCGCCATCAGGAGAAGGGTAGCAAGCACCAGAGTTGGACTGTTCGACAATCAACACCTCCAAAGTGACACAATGCCGTTTACTGACCTTGAGGTCAGAACTGTGCTCGGAAACATGAGTCCAAGGAAAGCTCCGGGTGCTGATGGCTTCACGTCGGACATATGCCAGGAAGCGTATTCGTGTGCTCCTGACATCTTTCTGGCTGTTTTCAACAAATGCCTATTCCTCGGACACTTCCCATCACTGTGGAAAACTGCCACCATCAAAGTCATCCCCAAAACTGGCAAAACCGACTACACCAGCGCCAGGGCCTACAGGCCAATAGGGCTACTACCAGTACTCGGCAAAATTCTCGAGAAAATGATGACGAATAGGATGCAATGGCAGCTCTGTCACGACAAGAAGCTCAACAGCCGTCAATATGGGTTCACCAAGCAAAGAGGTACCGATGACGCACTGTATGATGCCGTCACGGTAATTAAGCAGGGTGTCCTCAACAAAGAGATGGTGGCTGTGGTGTCCTTGGACATAGAAGGCGCGTTTGATAATGCTTGGTGGCCAGCCATTCTGGACACGCTTGAGGCCAAGGAAATTGACGCTGCCGTTTTGAGATTGGTTCACGGCTACCTTAGTGAACGCACGGTCACCCTCAACTATGCTGGCAAAAGCGTTACCAGGTCAACCACAAGAGGCTGTATCCAGGGCTCTACTTGCGGGCCAATTTTGTGGAATGTCCAGCTAGACCCGTTGCTGGACAAATTGGAAGAGCAAAATATCCATGTCCAGGCATTCGCTGATGACATTCTGCTGGTGGCCCGAGCTCACTGTGCTAGCGACCTTAAGGCCATTTTGGAGAGAAGCCTAGCCGCTGTTTCGGAGTGGGGCTTACTACACAAACTGCGGTTCGCGGCCCAAAAGACCCAGGCTATACTGGTTGCCAAAAAGCTCAAATTCGAGGTGCCCCATATTGTTTGGCAGGGTAGCCCCATTGTCTTCGGCGACAGCATCAGGGTGCTGGGTCTCAATATTGACAAGAACCTGAACTTCCGTACCCACCTTGATGAGGTCTGCCGAAAAGCCATTAACATCTTCCAAATGGTCTCACGTGCGGCGAGGGCACAATGGGGTTTGAATTCGGCTATAATCCGCACCATTTATGTCGCGGTGGTAGAGCCCACCATCTTGTATGCCGCGCCAGCATGGGCCCATATTACCACCAAAGCTTACGCCCGAAAGCGCCTGGATGGGGTTTTTCGCAAGTTTGCCATCCGCATAAGCAAATCCCACCGCACAGCTCCACTCACGGCGTCTGCTCTCCTGGCTAGAGTGTTCCCCCTGGACATCAGAGCGAGGGAAAACCTTAGCCTATTCGAGGTCAAACGAGGCAGGCCCTTGTCCGAATTACCCGACAGAAGTCTGCAGACACCAGCCCCGGTCTCCAGACTCCCGCACCCGGCGAAGAGGGTCGAACTTCATTTCAGTCATATAAATGACCAGGATGACCTTGCCGGTGTTCAACCAGAACTATGGCCTCAAATATATACCGATGGCAGCAAAATTGAGGGGAGAGTAGGCGCAGGGGTCTCTTTTTCGCAAGAAGGCCTGGAGACTCGCTCAGCCAGCTTCCGCCTGGAGAACTATTGTTCGGTCTTCCAGGCTGAACTCTGTGCCATACTCCATGCCGTTAAAGCCATGGTCCAGCATAAGGCCTTCAGACGTGCACACATTTTAAGCGACTCCCGTTCAGCGCTTGAATGCATCCGGGATCCAAACTGCTTACACCCCATAGTGACAGACATACGGGAGACCCTGGATGTGCTGGAGGACCTGAACGGTGAAGTCAAGTTGCACTGGGTGAAGGCCCATATTGGCTTATTGGGCAATGAGCGGGCTGACGAACTGGCCAAATACGCAGCGCTGCACAACAAGCGCAGGCCCGCGTACGACAAGTTCCCTCTATCAATGGCAAAGCATATTTTAAGACAGAGGTCCATTGCGGAGTGGCAGGACCGCTACACAGCGTCGGCCACCGGGCAGGTTGCCAAGATGTTCTTCCCTAATGTCACGGAAGCCCACAAGATCCTGGGAAAGATCAATGTGACAAACATCGAGGCACAATACGCTCCATACGGAGGTGATCCGCAACATTTATACGGCGACGGTAGAGCCGGTAATAATGTACGCAGCAAGTGCCTGGGCTCCGGCTGTGAAAAAGCTGGGTGTGCAGAAACAGCTTAACGTGGTCCAACGAGGATTCGCCCAGAAGCTCTGCAAGTCCTACCGCACGGTGTCTCTGAATGCGGCGCTGATGCTGGCCGGGATATTGCCTCTCGACCTGCGAATACAGGAGGCAGCTGCCCTGTACGAGGCGAAGAGAGGTGTACCCCCGCCCGCCCTAGGAGACCGGGAGGTTGAGCGTGCGGTGGCATTTGCAGAGTTTCCTCATCCTGCAGTGCATGTGGCCATGAGTTTCGTCTGCCTGGCTGATCAGACAGACGTCGATGCTCACAGCAGTCAGGCGGTACGCATATACACTGACGGTAGCAAAATCGACGATAAGGTCGGAGCCGCACTATCACTGTGGGCTGGTGCGGCCGAGACCAAAGCCGTCAAACTTTGTCTGCCGTCCTACTGTAGTGTGTACCAGGCGGAACTACTGGCCATATGTAGGGCGACAAGGGAGATCCTTGGGAGCTCGGAGGTGAGTTTTGGCCTCTTCAGTGACTCCAGGGCAGCACTGCAGTCAGTCACTAGCCAGGACTCGTCTCACCCCCTAGCAGTAGAGGCGCGACAAAACCTGCGCCTAGCTCTGACCGGAGGCAAGGAAGTATCCTTGTTTTGGATTAAAGCCCACGCGGGGCTAGAGGGGAATGAGCGTGCGGACCACCTAGCGAAGGAAGCGGCTCTCAAAAGCAAGCGGAAGCCCGATTATGACCGTGTACCGATCTCATTCGTCCGGCGGCAAATCCGCCAGGAGTCGATAGGCGAATGGGATCGGAGGTATAGGGGCGGAGAGACCGCTTCCGTTACTAAGCTGTTCTTGCCTGATGCACTACATGCATACAGAATAGTGCGGCGGATCAAGCCAGAGGGAATAATCACGCAAGCGTTGACGGGGCACGGTGGGTTCTCAGAATACTTGCACCGCTTCAAGTGTAAGGAGAGCCCATCGTGTATCTGCGATCCCTCTGTGCCGGAGACAGTCCCTCACCTCCTAATAGACTGCCCAGTGCATGTCGAGCGCAGAATAAACTTTCAAATTGAAGCCGACATGAATGTAACTACAGGGACCTTGGCGACTCTCCTTTCGGGGAGAAAAACGCAAATTCTGCTGCTCGCATTTCTTAACGACGTGTGCAAACACGTCGTTAACAGAAATAAAACCGGCTAAGACACATATTTAATTATATGTGTACCTTAGCCGGTCCCGCAATAATGTTTGAGCGCAGAAAAGGTCCCTGACAATGTTAGGGGTATCGCTATTTCTATAAAAAAAAAAAAAAAAAAAAAAACCTAACCTAACCTAACCTAACCTAACCTAACCTAACCTAACCTAACCTAACCTAACCTAACCTAACCTAACCTAACCTAACCTAACCTAACCTAACCTAACCTAACCTAACCTAACCTAACCTAACCTAACCTAACCTAACCTAACCTAACCTAACCTAACCTAACCTAACCTAACCTAACCTAACCTAACCTAACCTAACCTAACCTAACCTAACCTAACCTAACCTAACCTAACCTAACCTAACCTAACCTAACCTACCTACCTACCTACCTACCTACCTACCTACCTACCTACCTACCTACCTACCTACCTACCTACCTACCTACCTACCTACCTACCTACCTACCTACCTACCTACCTACCTACCTACCTACCTACCTACCTACCTACCTACCTACCTACCTACCTACCTACCTACCTACCTACCTACCTACCTACCTACCTACCTACCTACCTACCTACCTACCTACCTACCTACCTACCTACCTACCTACCTACCTACCTACCTACCTACCTACCTACCTACCTACCTACCTACCTACCTACCTACCTACCTACCTACCTACCTACCTACCTACCTACCTACCTACCTACCTACCTACCTACCTACCTACCTACCTACCTACCTACCTACCTACCTACCTACCTACCTACCTACCTACCTACCTACCTACCTACCTACCTACCTACCTACCTACCTACCTACCTACCTACCTACCTACCTACCTACCTACCTACCTACCTACCTACCTACCTACCTACCTACCTACCTACCTACCTACCTACCTACCTACCTACCTACCTACCTACCTACCTACCTACCTACCTACCTACCTACCTACCTACCTACCTACCTACCTACCTACCTACCTACCTACCTACCTACCTACCTACCTACCTACCTACCTACCTACCTACCTACCTACCTACCTACCTACCTACCTACCTACCTACCTACCTACCTACCTACCTACCTACCTACCTACCTACCTACCTACCTACCTACCTACCTACCTACCTACCTACCTACCTACCTACCTACCTACCTACCTACCTACCTACCTACCTACCTACCTACCTACCTACCTACCTACCTACCTACCTACCTACCTACCTACCTACCTACCTACCTACCTACCTACCTACCTACCTACCTACCTACCTACCTACCTACCTACCTACCTACCTACCTACCTACCTACCTACCTACCTACCTACCTACCTACCTACCTACCTACCTACCTACCTACCTACCTACCTACCTACCTACCTACCTACCTACCTACCTACCTACCTACCTACCTACCTACCTACCTACCTACCTACCTACCTACCTACCTACCTACCTACCTACCTACCTACCTACCTACCTACCTACCTACCTACCTACCTACCTACCTACCTACCTACCTACCTACCTACCTACCTACCTACCTACCTACCTACCTACCTACCTTACCGAAGGTATACCTTTGAAACGACGTTTTGACCATAGTAAACACTGAAATAAAACGTAAGCGTGTTTTAATTTTTCCAGTGGCGCCATCTCTTGGCACATGTATGAAAGAAAGAAAGAAATCATTATTAGTAGTAGTAAATTTATGTTTACCACATTTTGGTATTGGTGTCTTTAAAGAATTGCTAATTCTATTAGAGCAGTTTGTGTGAGTTTCAGTTGTGATTAATTATGTAATAGTTTTAACAACAGAAAGTAACAGGTTGGTTGGTTGGTTGTTTTTTTTTTTTTTTTTTTTTTTTTTTTTTCCTTTGAGAAAAGGGTAAAGTAATTAACTGTTTTTTACAATACATACATCTTTATCAACGTTAAGTTATCTCCTGCTCATGCGTGGCCTCACATTATGATACATTGAAGGTAAGGCAGTCAAAGATCCCTTCAATACAAATGCCATATTGTTTATTGTGGCTACGTTTGGTCTTTCTTTTACAAAAGATCCACACGTTAACAGTACAAAACACTCATGGTGCTATTTGTACCCGAGCAGGCTACGAGAGTGCTCATTTAATCTGCATTACTTAGAGAGGGGTCCTTGTTTGTGATCACGAATGATAACAATATTGAATCTCTCCGTTCGTTCTTCGGAGTTTCTTTAGTTTACCCCTGAGCGGTGTCATTTACACTTGAACTCTCTCTTTAAAGTTCATTCAATTGCCCCTCAAAGTAATCTGACTCGTGAACCGCTCAGGGTAATAGTTTAACGTACTGTTTTATACAAAAGTTTACGACAAGAAGTCGTTTGTACCAGTGTTTACGCGATCCCCTCACGACTCGGGGTATGGATTTCCACCCGTCTTAATCGTACTGACGAGCGCGATTCAGGTCTCCCTCATTCAGCTCTATATTTAGAGCTAATTACTTTCCTATTGACCCCCGCGTGTCCCACTTACACCGGGGGAGTATGTCACAGTTTATGTGACTTCTTGTATGATGGTAGTTTGATCTATTATTTTATTTTATCACTAAAGTGTTGTTAATGCATTAGATATTTGCATCATTATTATTTTCGACGCGTTCTTTGTTGTCCCTGAGCAGGCTGCGAGAGTCCTCCATCACTCATTTACTACTTAGAGAGAAGTTCATGTCGCCTCGAACACCACTGACGTCCCCCTTAAAGACGGACACATGCAGCGTTTGAGAACTACCATGAGTCTCTTCGTTCGTTCATTGAAGGGTCGCAGGTTTACCCCTGAGCGGTGTCACTTCTACTTGAACTCTCTCTTCAAAGTTCTATACAACTGTCCCTCAAAGTTGTTGAAGTCTTCCTGTTCGCTCATCGCTACTAAGGAGACCTTTTCTGAGGCCAACGCATACATGAGAGGCAGACTCGAGTCTGACAGCACTACGTCGCGGCGCCACACGTCGTTGCACCATTCGGACGTCGAGTCTGTCTGTAGTACCGATCGCAGCGCTTACTGGACTCACTGCAGTTCGTCCCGCGAACGCTCGCCGTATATCTGTACTACATATTTGAACGGACTCGAGGATGTATTTCCGCGAGAGCCGTCAAGTGCGCATAGTGACACGCGAAGTGTGGCTCGTGTTACTGACGCCGGCCTCAGATAGGAGTAGTCCTGGATGACTCCGCGGACTGCAATGTGCGTTCGAAATGTCGAAGTACAAATACGTACTGCAGCAGTCCGTTAGTGTGACGTCCAGTGCATTCCCCATTGTACATCGACCAGCGTATTAAATGATCCACCGCTCAGGGTAATAGTTTAATGTAAAGTTTTAAATAAAATTCAACGACAAGTCGCATAGTACCATACTTTACCACCGTCACGACTCGGGGTGTGGATTTCCACCCGTCTAAATCGTATGGACGGAGCGCGAGACAAGATTCCCTCATTCAAACTCTCTGCTATTAGTGTTGACATCCCCTTGTGACCCACACACTAAAGGGCAACACTTATTTGACACCAAAATAACAATAGTGGTCTTTGTGACATAACAATGACTTAACATGCCATGCTTTATCGAGTTTATAAGCCATTCCATTGATAGTGGTGAATGGCACTACGATAAATGGTCATTTCATCCATTCAAAAAAAAAAAAAAAAACTTCGTCTACGTGCCACTAGATAGAGTTGTGCACCAAGTATATAAGAGTTCGCATTTATCGTAATTCTTAAAGAATATGATAATAATTTGTTCCATTAGATGTATTTTATTTATGTTTATGTCACGACTTCGTGTGATTTCTGATTATTTCAATTATATCCACTACCCACGATGAATTAACTTCGCACCACTCGTCGGCCGCCACTAGCCATCAATTCGTGCACACAATTAAATTCTGTAGCGCCATCTGGTGGTGAGTAGTAAAAGCTTGATTGTATAGATCAGCGTTTCTCAAAGTGTGCTCCGCGGAACCCTAGGGTTCCGCGACACTCCTGTAAGGGTTCCGCGAGAATTTAGAAAAATAAAACAAAACACCTCTCTCTGGTCGACCGTACAGACAAGGCGGGTAGCAGCATTTTAGTTCCTAGTGTATGATATTTTACAATTCCGATTATACGTAACTAAGTACCTACTTATTATCCGTAATTTGTAACATACTCAGATTACAATACGTATAACAAATTAAATAAACTACACACACCCGGCAAAATTAGAGGAACGTTAGTTCATTTGTGAAACTTTCGGATCTTTTGTTATAATGTTGTTTTATTTTTATTATTAAATATTTTATGAATGGATTTTTGTTTCATGGAGAAAAAAAAAATAGGTTGATATTTTAAGTATGTAATTTTACAAAACTAAAGATTTTTTTAAGGTTAAAAGTGGGGACTCATGTCTGGTGATCTCGCTGGCCAGTCGATTTACGTAATTTCCACTTTTAGGTACCACTTTAGCCGAATCCGTGCGTTATCAATTATCATGGATAAAACAAAACCGTCGCCTATAAATGGGGCAAAAGGCATTTCATGGGGTTACAAGATATCGGTTATGTATCGCTACGCGGTTAGGTATCTGAGATTTAAGATCACGACTAACTCCATGTGTGCTCCTGAACATATGCCACCCCATACAGTTGATACCAGACCAGAACCTCCACTATAAGCGGCAATTTCGGAGAAGTTTGTCTGGTTATAACGGTCTCCTCGAAATCTGCACATATTTTCTTTTTCATCTACGAAATTAACACAAAACCAACATTCATCACAGATCAAAACTCGCCTCCACACTTCAATCTAGTATTGATGTTAATTTTTTTGCTAACCTGTAATGTCCCACTGCTGGGCAAAGGTCTCCCCCAAACATCTCCAACTATCCATATCCTTCGCAGTCTCCTACCAGCTATTGTCGAAGGTAGTAAGATCGTCCCGCCAATGCTTGCGCATGCGCCGACGATGCCCTCCTTCGGAAAGCCATTGAGTTGTTATGTGGGTGGTGGGCCCACCTCTCAGATACCATCCGACTCACGTGACCCGCCCATTCCCACTTTAGCCTCGCAGTTTTGTTACCGACATCGGTGATACCGGTAACAGAACGCAGCATGATGTTACGCACTATCGATCCGTTTGAATCTGAGTATGCGGCGATCGATTTCTTAGTCTTGTCTGTTTTTGAAGCTCACTTACTGGCCCAATTAGATGTATTCATCAACATACTGTATTTCCTGCCCATCTACCACCCTACGTTTCGTGCCATTAGATTTGGCCGATTCATTTGAAGTCCAACCTCAAGACTTCAGTGAGCACTCACGTGAGACGCAGTGTTCAGTTCTTGGAGCATTCCTTGCATGTGCTGTTGGGGCAAAAAGGTCGATGTCATCTGCAAAACGTAAATTTGTCAGGAGTTTACTTCCGACGACGATGCACCTTGAAGTAAACGAACAAATTCTAATCGAGCTACTCGGTGGCTCACTTCGAGTTTCGGGGCTTTGGTATGTACGACCTTAAACCAAATTCATTTTCTCACTGTTCGTTCACACACACTGCGCACTTTTTCCAGGCGATTTCGGGTCTGAACAGCAATTTGACAACGATTTTTCAGTGTTTGTATTATGAAACGGTCATCTATGGCGCTGGTTGCCCGATTTCTGCCTTGTCCTCGCCTCGGCACGTATAAACCCGTCTGCCGATAACATCGACCTTATTGGAAGATACGATTATCCAGTAATGTTTCCGAATTGAAATTGACTTTGATTGAGGAGTGGTAGAATTTACTCTATGGGACCATACATGGCATCATTGGAAGCATGAATAAGCGTAAACAGACACCGCAATTATGTAAATTCGTTAATTTTGTAAAATTCACTAAAAACTAAAAAAGTAAAATATCAAAAACTTCTTCTTAATTTTTTCCATTATAAAAGTTTATTATAAAAAAAAACATTCATAAATATTCAAATAAAATCATAAAAATAAAACAACATTATAACAAAAAAAAATCCAAAATTTTCCCATATGAACTAACATTCCTCTAATTTTCCCGGTGTGTGTACTTCAAATAGGGTTCCATCAAGCTTATCGCTTTTCAAAAGGGGTTCCGTTTCCAAAAAAGATTGAGAGCCGCTGGTATAGATTTTTACCTCAGACTTAATAAAAAAAAGAGTCGGTAGATGGCGTTGTAAGTATCGATTTATAATTTAAGTTTGTGTACGTTTAAGAAAAGTATGTGCAATTATGATCTAGATGTAAATTGATATTTATAAAATCCTGTTTACATAAATCCCAATAATATTAGTTCTCATAAACAATATTATTCGTCGCGCCACCTCGTAATGAGAGTTTTTAATCTTCGACTTCGACTATCTAAGTGCAAAAATAGGGCTCGAGAGCAAAAAAAAAAAAAAAAAAAAAAAAAAAAAAAAAATGTTTCACGTTGTGCTCTTTGGATTCCCACTAACGCTGAGTATTTTAATTCCCTACCCATACAAATAACTATTACCTACTCATACTTTTTCCATAAAAAATAAATATTTAATATGGCTGGCGGCGAAAATACTTTGTAAATGTATTTTTGAGCAATAAATTATTCTTATTCAGAAAATCATCGGCAGATGGCAGTTTTTAAAATTCATATTATGAATTTAGCGTAAATAAAACTAATTCGTTGGATTTTAAAAATTAATAGGTATCATAGATAGGAATCAAACCCGCTCATTTAGATACAAATAACTTAAAGAAACTGGTTTTTTTTTTTAAATAAATGTCTTGGGTCATTATACTACTAAGTAAGTAAGTACCTATCGTTAAACTAAAATGGTCTACAATCAATACCATTGTATATTTTAAAATAGTATGTAAGTATATTATTCCTAGTTACTAGGAACATCGAAACAATTTAAATCAGTTACACTCACTTGAAACTACTGTTCAAGTGAGTTAGTACTAAACTCCTCCGTCCCATAGTTACAAGGAACAGCTAGTTAGTACACATCGCCACTCATAGATGGCGCCACACAACAAATTAAAACACGCAAACGTTTTATGCGGGGAAAAAACAAATGACACGCTTTTAAAAATAGAATACCTTTGGCAAGTAATTTTTAGAGGGGACAGTGAGGTCAGTGTCCGGGAGGAGCGTGTGGTCCTAGGGGGGCGCCTCGACGGAGGAGTCCATAGTGCGCCCGAACACCTCAATTGATTCGATTGCAGATTCCGGTTACTTTACATCTCGAAATTCCCATGGGATTGTGTATAAGCAATCGTATGTTTTATTGTTAACTTTTTGTAGTCGCAAATCGTACCAATAGATGGCGTTGTTACTGAATTTCTTAACACACTGACGAGATTGTATAATACTACGAGCTACGGATTCACGCGGGTAAAACCGCAGGGTGCAGCTAGTCGGTAATAAATACCATTTAAAAGCATCAAAGAAAAGGCAACAAACAGACAGCTCACTCCACTCCACACGTAATGTGGTTCGACACGAGGTCAATGTTCGCGACTACCCACTGAGATATTGCTACCTTAAGAGTTTCTACTCTAATAACTATTTTCCATCATAACCACGCGAGGCGTGCGCCCGCGCGAGTTTTAACATTAGTTCTAAGATTGCTACAGTGCAGTGTATTGAGTTTTGGAGTGGCATGGATCATTGGATTCATGTTCACAAATGGTCCCTAATTGAGATCAGGATTACCGGAACAGTGGGTAAATGAAACGCAGACAGGTAACTTATCGAGTACAATTTATTAAATTAAGAGTTTGCGGAGCGGAGGCCCTCAGAGCGCCATCTTGCGGCCCTCGATGGAGATCTCGACGGCGCGGCGCGACCCGCTGCGCATGCGCTTCTGGTCGATGAACCGCTTCATCTGCTTCTCGTAGCGCGTCATCTTCTTCTTGGTGGCCTGAAACACGAGCCGCGTGACGTCAGAGGGGGCGGGGCCTGGCGCCGGGGCGGGGCCGGCACTCACCCGGGACATGTCGACGTCGCACGTGGACTTGGGGCGGTACACGTAGTCCTTGTTGGAGGGCGCCGGCACGCGCGCGCGCCCCACCCAGCCCTTGTCGCCGGGCCGCGCCGCGCCCCCCTCGCCCCCGCCCGCGCCCCCCGCGCCCCCCGCGCCCCCCGCCCGCGGGGGCGACGCGCGCCGCCGCCCGCCCGCCATCGCCTCGTCGCGCGCCTGCCGCTCCTCGCGCGTCATGGCTGCAACACACCACACGCGCCGTCACACACCTAACCCTCACCCTCGCCCCCAGTCCCCCACCACCCCGCGCACTCACCCTTGAAGTCGGTGGAGAGGTTGAAGATGGGGCGCGCCCACTCGGAGATGAGGCGGCCGGCGCGCTCGCGGTTGGCCTTCGTCTCCTTGGGGTGCTTGTACAGGTACATCACCGCCTTGCCGATGCCCGACTGCTTCAGCAGCGTCTTGTCGATGGCGGGGAACTGCGCGACAGACAAACGCGACCCGTGAGTAGACAGCGGGACGAGGGGAGGGAGGGGGGCGAGAACCGGCGGGGACTCACGTCCATGAGCAGCTTGAGGATGCTCTCGCGGATGAGCAGGCAGGGCAGCGCGCGGTTGGGCATGGGCGCGAGCCAGTCGCAGAGCACGTTGAGCACGTTGTGCTCCAGGAAGGCGAGCTGCAGGTCCTTCTTGATGAGCTGCGACATGGCGGTCTTGAGCATGGAGACCTTGCGCACGGCGGGCTGGTTGCGCTTGTTGAGCTCGCGGTCCTCGTCGGCCGCCTGCCGCATCTGCTGCAGCAGGTGCGCGATGAGGTCGTCGTTGTCGTTGATGATGCCGATGTCGCGCCGCCGCCGCCGGCCGCGCCGCTCCTCGCGCTTGCGCTCCAGCATCAGCTCGAAGTCGGAGGCGCCCGAGGTGGCGCCGCCCGCGGCCGGCGGCTCGTCGTCCGACGAGTCGGGCTCGGCCGGCGCGGGCGGCGCGGGCGGCGCGGCGCCGGCGTCCTCCTCGTCCGACGGCAGCCGCGCCGCGCGCCGCTTGGTGCCGCGCCGCGAGCTCTCCGACCCCGAGCGGGACCCGGAGCGCGACTTGCGCGACCCGGACCGAGATCGAGACTTCCGTGACCCAGATCGGGATCGGGATCTCACTTTGCGCGACCCAGATCGGGACCGGGACCGGGATTTGCGTGATCCCGATCGAGATTTGCGTGATCCCGATCGAGATTTGCGTGATCCCGATCGCGACTTGCGTGATCCCGATCGAGACTTGCGTGACCGCGATCCAGATCGGGATCGTGATCTAGATCCCGATTTACGTGATCCCGATCGGGAGCGAGACTTGCGTGACCCGGATCGAGACCGAGATCTAGACTTGCGTGACCCGGATCGAGACCGAGATCTAGATTTGTGTGATCCGGATCGCGACCGGGACCTCGATTTGTGTGATCCGGATCGGGACCGGGACCTAGACTTCCGGGATCCGGACCGCGACCGGGACCTGGACTTGTGTGACCCGGAACGGGACCGGGACCTAGACCCGGACTTCCGCGATCCCGACCGAGAGCGGGATTTGCGCGATCCGGATCGCGATCTGGAGCGAGACTTGCTACCGCGATCTCCTTCTGTAAAATGAAAAACAATGTTGTTATAAACTACCCGATGTAGAAATAAATAAATGTGGTGTGTTTAGCAAATATAACCACAACATCACACTGAGGTGATGTTCTCACTCACCTGCTCCAGCTGACTTAGAACGGGACCGCGACCTGGACCTCGAGCCGGACTTGGACCGGGATCGGGACTTGGAGCGGGATCTAGATTTGGATCGTGAACGAGACCGCGACCGGGACCTCGCTTTGGACCGGGAGCGCGAGCGCGACCGGGACCCGGACTTAGAACGCGATCTAGACCGGGAACGAGATTTGGATCTGGACTTAGAGCGGGATCTGGACTTGGAACGGGATCTAGATTTGGAACGGGATCTAGATCTTGATTTGGCGGGTGATTGAGATCGTGAACGGCTAGCCCTGGAGCCTGTAAACAGAAGGTAATATGTGAGCAGCGGGAGGTACACACAATGAGCTGACACAGTGTGTGAGACGTACGCGCGGAGGGCGAGGGCGCGTCCACCTCCATGGGGCGCGGCGACGGCGAGCGGCGAGCGGCGCGCGGCGACTGCCCGCCCGACTCCGCCTGCACACACACATACATACACGAATGTCAATACTACTGTTGACTTGCTTGCCAACACTAGAGAATGTTTGTGTATACAACACATACACAGCAAGCCAGCAATAACATGTTGACAATATAATTTCATAATGAATTTAGGCTGTAAAGTGGTGGAGCGGTTTCAGACCAGCGTTTTATATGTGTGTATAAGCTCGTTTTTGGAAGTGTATTTTGTATTCCGGTTTTTTTAAACATGTAATGTAGCATGTGTGTAAGGGTGTATCCTAAATCGACCGTATATGTGAAGAATATGCTAGTCTGAAAAAGCGCTCTTGTGTTTGTTTGACATGTATTCCCCTGAACACATCCCCTGTATTAGTGTAGTCCGTGTGATACTCACAGAGCGGCTGCGGGAGCGCGACTGCCGGCCTCCTGTAACAACACAAGACACCTCACAACAGGTTCAACAAATATAAATGCTGTTATTCAATAACATACACACAAACTTGTGGACCAATCCAAAAACATTTGACTCTGAGCTATGGAGAAGCTCATAAAGTATGATGATGACATGTTAAGTGTTCAGGATCATGAAAAAGATTCCAACGAATTTGAAGTTCTTAACGATAACATCTTCGTGACCGATGAGGGTTATGTTACCTCCTCACTAGTGGTACATCATGTGGCTGCTATTGTTAATGTAGCAGTGTAATTGTGACAACAGATTTATTAAAATTAATAAGTCAACACAGCTAAACAATTTTATAGTGGGTAGATTAACATCTTTGTAAAATGTTTCATACTAAATCAAATTGGACACCCTAGGGATTATATTGTTTCTCCTAACGAGTGTAAATCCTATCTCTCATGTAGGTATTGTAAAATGAGTCAGGTAAAATCTAGAAAAAATACGGAGGTTAGATTGATGTTCTATCATACCCGTTTCTTCCGTGTCCACGTCCATCTTGTTTTTGTTTATAGCTGAATTGATTACTGATGTTGGTTTTTCTCTCCTTTATTTAACTCTAACGTAACATTTTCGGATTCTTCTCAACACAAATAAATAATAAACTGTGCATCGGCCGTCGCTATTGCAAAAGTTTTGTTCGTAGAATAGAATCGTAGCTGATGGGTCTGTGGATTTGTTTTGTTTTGTCTGGTTTTTAAAATGACAGTGACAGTGACTGCACTACACTAGATTTATATGTCATTATAGAGCGCGGTCCGATTTATAAAAACGTTATACCATTATTATACAAACAAACACGGTACCAACAATGCACACGCGTGAACCAAATTGAAATCTGCACATAGTGCGCTGTTTGCGCGCTATCAAATATGCGTACGTGTGCGCAAATGTCAAAGATAGAGTTTCGTATTACGAATTGCAAGATTCAAAAAATAGTTGTTGTAATTAGTATAATTGATAAGAATGCAATATTTCATAAATATATTAAGTTTTAAGCCATTGTAAACATACATGTCTAATAAAAAACTAAAACAAATTAAATTATGAAACGTCAAATTTTGAGTTTGACATTTGCGCACACACTGCACAACCTATTTTCCATGAGCAGCGTTTGCATGGCTTAATGACGTCACTGATGACGTCCCACTACTTTCGTTGGCGCGAATACGTTCAATTCGGTCACTCCGTAAACGCGTTATTGGTACCGATATTGAGAAAAGCGCAATTAGGACCGCAAGGTTAATATTCTTGAGAGAATTTATCGTTTTTAGGTACCTATAATAATATCACACCAACAAAGGACTCTCATTATTTTCCAGACCACACACCAACATGGGACAAAATGTTTCAGGCAATAGAACAGGCAACCAATGCTAAGAGCAGAGAATGTTGTTGTTAAGTACAACACAATTTGTTTCTCAATAATTGTATTGATCTTGCAACATTTGTGTATTGATCTTGCAACATTTGCGTCAAAAGAACGCACAGCAAAGTGATATTATTAAATTCAAGAAGATAGAAATCGATAGTATTTATTTATGCTGTCGCGAGTTTATAACACGTGTGCTGAACGTATATCGCGCAACAGTCGAGGAACAGAAAAGAAACATTTTGTTGCTATAAGTGAAGTTCCATATCTTAGATAATTATTTAGAGAGAATCTGGGTCGTGATTCTTATTCTATGTTCAATAATTCAATATGCTGCCCGGTTTGATCTGTGATTCTTTATTTCGTTTCATTTTCATTCCCATTCATTCTTTCCCATTCCCACCCACGTCAAAACATCAAAATTGAATGTCAATCAGCTGATCTGTCTGTCTGTCTGTCCTGTCCATTGACATATAACATGGACGGGGCATACCTACGAAAAAAACGTGTATACCTACAATTTACTGAGAGCAAAAAATGGCGGCTAATAGTGCAGTCCCTATCGATATGTCTGAAAAATAACATCGATAATAGATTGTAAGTATGTTTTCTTACTGTGATTAATTTTAAGTTTTATAGATAGGTCTTACTGTAAACGAACATTATAGATAGTTTGTAAAATATAGCTTGATCATTGTGACATACAGGGTGGCCCAAATAGAACGCTCAGTAAGGGGAAGTATAAAACTATAAGAGATACAAAGATTTGATTTTAGGAACCATGTCATCGATTTTAGTAAAAAAAAAGTGCATTCATAGATTTAGAAAAAAAAACTATTACTCTCTTTGAGAATCGAACCCGGAAATTTTGAAAAATTTAATGTTCATTATTTTAAACTAGAAATGGATTATGTACATCTTTAGCAGTAAGTAAATGTTACTAAGAAACATAATATCTAAATTCATTAAAACGCATTGTTTTTAAATGAAATAGTTTGGTACAAAACTCGCCAAGACATCATTGAAGTTCCTTCCCAATTAATATCCCAATTCAACACAAATTCACCATTTCAAGATACAAAATGCAATAGTTTGTATATACGGCCGTTCAATAATTAAGTTAAATAATTAAAAATATTTTTTTCAAAACTTCCGGGTTCGATTCCTTTAGTTAGTGAGTTATAGTATTTTTCTAAATCTTTGAATGCAATTTTTATTTTAACTAAAATCGATGACATGGTTCCTAAGAACAAATCTTTGTAACTCTTATAGTTTTATACTTCCCCCCACTGACCGTTTTATTTGGGCCACCCTATATATCAAACTTTTATTCTTTATACTCTAGTTGCCGGGATATAAAAATGTCGATAGAAATTATCGACGTTTCGTACTATAATCGATACTGATGTAACATTTAATTGGGTTTTATTTAATTACAAACGTTAGGCATTCAATTAAACGAATATTTCAATATGAATACAGATTTTCTCAAGAGCAAACCTCAAATCCACGGTTTCTTATGGTATACTACATGAGAATCTGAGAAATTGGACTTTATATACTTACTCACTATTATTTAAGATCAAATATGCACAAAATGTAAATAAAGTTTATGAAATAAAAATAAACACCAAAATGAAAACGTACTTGAATAAATTTTTAAATAACGTTTTATTTAAAATATCGATAGTTTATAGTCTGTGGTCACGATGTTTCATTGCCCATCACTAAGTAAGTCGATTAATCCTTTTGTTATAGCTAGAAAATAATATGGCGAACGGCCACGAGTAGGTATTTCAATGAGACTAAGAATGACAGATGGCTATTATAGTAACTGTCAGAAATACTGTTGTCTTTTTTCCCTTACGCAAAATTATGAAAGTTAAAAAGAGACGGCTATATTTTTATAACTTTGGCGTCGATAAGCCTCATACTTCTATAACTATTTTTTCTATAGTCAAACATGCGATGTCCATGTTATATGTCAATGGTCCTGTCCTGTCAGTCTGTTATTGTTTTTGTTTCATGTTGTACATCTTTGTAGTTTTATTAATTTTAAATTATTATGAACAAAAGTGGATACTTAATGTGATATAAGCTTAATAACATAAATAATACCAATGGAAGAAACAAGTCAATTATCTTTGAAGAGGATAGAGCCTTCTCTATCCAAGTTCAATGAAGTGATAGTCCCTCACCACTTGGACCTGCTGCGTCAGCACAAGGCCAACATCTTAAAGGTCTGGGCATTGTATTGCGCGTCATTAGCGTTACTTTCGTATTACCATCGTACAGCATGCCGGAGGGGCGACGCCACTCACGCCGTCACGCCGTCACGCCACCTCGCACACGATATTATTAGCTCGTGTCGTGACTGTCGATGAAAGTTTTGGCAACGTTTGGGACATTACAAATAGCAATCCATCACTCATACATAACACATTATACTATCTAACAATGAAATCGAAAGTAGATGATTAAAGAATATTTAGCGTTGGTAAATACAAAATGTTAGCTACCATGGTCTACTCTCATCTTATTGCATCTACTGCTGAGAGTGTAAACAGTGTTGCCAGATGAATATTATAAATTCCCTCCAAATCTTTTACAAAATCCCCCCAAAATATGAATATTTTAAGAAAAATCCCCCAATGTTAAAAAAAAAAAAATTATGACAAAAACATAAAAATACGTAAGTAAATATTTTTTTCAACACACTTGCTCATAAAGGGGCTCTTATTTGCGCAAAAACAGTTGAATAATGACACGTTTTATTCACTAGCGAGTTATAGATTGTCTTTTTTTTTAAATTTCTTTGTTTTAAAAAAGTTTCAATACCAAAAAAAAATTGTGTCCATACATTTTAAAAACAAACTTCAACTATGTTTCCTTTCTTTTGGTAGGTCTATGGTCGATTCCATTCATTCATTCATTCGATTTTTTTTAATAAGTATATTCTTTTAGTCTTTGGCCGATCACCATAGTTGTGTTAAATGCGCGCGAATAGAAAAACTGTTTATTTATTAGCGAAAAATGATAATTTCTTCGCAAATGTGTTGAAAAACGTTGTATGGTACACGCGTGTATTGATGATTACTATCCTCGGCTATCTTCAGACCCTCGCCTGACGGCTCGGGCCTCAATAGCGCCTCGGAAGTAATCAAAAACTTACCTCGCTTGTACCATAAATAACTATTACTTCGGAAATTGCTTCCATTATTGCATCTGTATCTCCACATGCCTCATCGGTGCCATACATTTTTTCAAAATGAATTTCTTCAGCATCTATGCGCACACACAGTAGTTGGCGGTACAAATAATCTTGGGGCTCTATTCTCTTCTCTAGCTATTAAGCTGTGATAATGCTACTCCAATGTATTGTAATGTCAACATCATAGCCGTTTTTTTTTCTTTTTATAAATCGTATGTTCGTTTGTACTCAAACCATACTAACACATCGTTGTGCGTATGTATGTGCTGATTATGTAATAAAATAAATTCTTTAAATCGCATTCAGTTATAAAAAAAGAATATTTCATTGTTTTTCAAAAAAGCCCCCATTCCCCCCAAGCCCATTTTAGTTCCCCCCGCATAATCCCCCAAAGAATTTGTCCCCCCGAAATTGCCCCCAAGGGCTTAAAATACCCCCAAATTTGGGGGGAATTCCCCCAATCTGGCATCAGTGAGTGTAAATTTCAATTTCAAATTATTTTAAAAACATATTGAAATTGAAAGTAAAGTAATAAATGAGTTGATTGTATTTACATTTTGTGTTGTGTGAAGTCAACCAACCTGCACTTGGCCAGTGTGGTTGATTAAGGCCTAATAACCCTAATTCAGAGTATATTACTTTACTTTCAATTTCATGATGTATTTAAACATAAACAAAATGTACAAAGTCTTCAACACTAGTACAGGTGACAACATATTTTTTTTTTATTCAAATCTAATTTTCGAAACTTAAGAAGAATAATATTATGTTTTTCAACTGTAAATAAAATAATTACAATTGTAAATCATAATAAATTTTGACAAGACAAGTCATAAAGATGTTTTACTGACTGTACAATCTGCACATGGAAAACACTGGTGGTTCTTGGTCTGTCCTGTACTCCCCCCCAGACGTGATGCCCTAGGCCCTAGCTAGGCAAATGCATAATTTGATTAAGGGTTAATCCGTGACTGGGCATACTACTGAAGTGTTGGTGGTAATGTACTAGTGAAGTTTATAAGTATGTTGTTGCGTGCAGTACTCGCGCGCGGGCGACGTGGCGCGGGCGCGCTCGGAGCGCGAGGCGGCGGCGCGCGCGTGCGGGCGGCTGCGCGCGCACGTGTGCGACCTGGACGCGCTGCGCGACCGCCTGTCGCCGGGTGACCAGCGCGCCTTCCGCGCCGCCACCGCGCCCGCGCGTCAAGCCACGCTCCAAGCGCTCGCCGCCTACAGAGGTAACGCCCCCCCCCCCCCCCCCCCGCGCCCCGCCTCCCACGCCCCGAGCCCCGCGCCCTCCTCTACCTCTCTGTTGTCTTGTAGATGTCACCGACGGCGGCGGCCCGGAGTCGAGCGCCGCGCCCCCCCGCACACCCAGCGGTGAGACTGTCCCGCGTTGACGAGTTTATCGTGCGTTCTAATCGACTAATATGCTTGTCCCGTGTGGTGTAGTGTCGTTTGGGTTTCAGATACATGAAGGGATGATGGCCGAAGACGTTTTGCAATACTTTACAATAAGTAGAGACGGGTCGGTGGTGAGCCCTCTAGTCTCGAGTATTCATATCAGAGTACGGCCATGTGGAGGGATGTGGCCGTACTCTGATATGAAATAAATAAATCGTCCCCGAGTGTATCTGAGTCTTGAAATTAATAATAACAAAAACCTCATTTGAACGTTTCACGTGTGGGTATTTTCAGCGCCCTGTTACATATTTATCTCATCGAACCTTCGAATAATGTATTAACGGGGCGGGGGGAGCACTAGATTCGAGCATTTGTACACGCCGTTTGTTTCATAATCCATTTGTGTAATGATACCGGCCAGATTCGCTGTCGATCCCGGTGCGGGAGGAGGCGGCGACGGCGGGTGGCGGCGGCGTGGCGGCGTCGGTGACGTCGGGCGAGTCGGTGGGCGTGCTGGGGGAGGAGGAGGAGCCGGCGGAGGCGCCGCTCGACCGCCTGCAGCTGCGGCTGGAGGAGCCGGCGGGCGCGGCGGAGCGCGAGCGCGAGCTGCGCCACCTGGAGCGCGAGGTGGAGGCGCTGCGCGACGCGTGGGCCGCGCTGCACGAGGCGGCGGGCGCGCAGCGCGAGCCCGTGGCCCACGCGGGGGCGAGCGTGGAGCGCGCGGCGGGCGAGGTGCGCGCGGGGCGCGCGCGGCTGGCGGCGGCGGCGCGGCTGGGCGCGGGCGGCGCGCTGTGGGCGGGCGGGCTGGCGGCGGCGCTGGCGGCGGGCGGCCCGGTGGCCGTGCTGCTGGGCGTGAAGGCGGGCGTGGCGGCGGCGCTGGCCGGCTCGGCGCTGGCCGTGGGCGGCGCGCGACTGCTGCGCCCCAACCCCGACCCCGGGAAGACCGAATAGCGCGCTCGGACGACGACGGCCGGGACTCATTTATTATTTGAGTGAGACGCGTGTCGATATTTGGAACGTGATTTTAAACTGTATCATAAACATCCGTAACGTCTATTTATTTGTACCGATCGACTGGGTGTAGTTATAAGTATAGGTGCCTACATATGAAAGATGTACATATCAATGCAATATAAGTAAGTACCTATTATTAGTACTGATTAGTATACCCTTTTCAACTAAAAAAATGCGCACACAGGGTAGAGAGTATGTATTTTGCACAAATAAATAGAATTGGTTAGGTATGTGTATGTAGAATAATAAAGTACCCTTGCCTTACTCATTGCTGGTGCAATAAATCTGTAAACTAGAGATCTAGTCAAATGTAAAATTGTTGTAGAAACATGTTTCCTTAATCATTCATTAAGTATGTAATACTTATCAAGGAAGAATAGGCTTCTACTGAGAGAACTTGTTAGATCAGATTTTTTATATTAAACCTAGTTACCTATCTATAATATTGCATAATAAAGAAAAACGAAAAATATTTTTATACATTAATAAACCTTTGAAATAATATAAAAATAAGTGTTTCTCTTTTCGAAGTTCGTAAACTCCTGAACAAACAAGATCCTGGTCACAATCTTTAAATAAAAAAATCTATACACAATGCTTTATAAAAAATCAAATATTTTCAACTTCTAATCTATCCAACCAAATACTTCCATGAAGTTTATTAAAAAACTCAATATTATGAATCATGTTAAAAACCAATTGTGTTAAAATACCTATTGTATTATATTTGTCTTCTTATTTGAACTTAATGGAAGAGGTGCAGAAATCATACCTTCGTGGTATATCTAATGGTATTTATAAAAGACATTTTTATCTATGGCATATGACCGAAATTGAGCGAATGAACAAACGAACGATTGATTGAACTATTATTTGAAATGGAATGGAATCGAAAACCAACATGGCTGTTTTCAAAAAATGAGATGGTCTTACACAATAAAAGAACTACTCCACGTTAAACATACGTTAATTAAGTTTATTAAATGTATATAATGAATTCCATTTACTTCGTATTTTAGTAAAAATTTTTGATATATTTTAGATTAAATTTATACAAGTGTAAATTGTGTACGCGTCATTGAATGCAGTGTTAGTGGTGAGTGGTTGGTGAATAAACTCGAAAATTAGTTATTAAAATAAAATTGTTTGCGGTGTGATGTCGTTCCCGCCTCGGCCACCAATGGTGCCGTACGGGATCGCTCCTGGTGTAGTCACCATGCCAATGGCCACGCATGTAAGTTTGTTTTAATTGTTTTTACATTTCTAACCTATCAAACAAGTTTACGGCCCCGTTGACGGCTTGATAAAACTTTGTATCTATTAATTTCAAGTTAAAGTTCGTTACATGAAATTAAATATAAATAGTAGCAGGGTCTAAAAACTACGAATAGAATCTCATTGAAGGTTTATCGACTTTGAAAAGTTTAAATAACTTTGAAAAGTTTTTTACTAGTTGAACTGGCCGTGGTGGTTGTGTAAATGAGATGCGGTATCTGTGTACAAGTGACTAATAGTTGAGTACTCTCCCCAAGCCAGCAGAGCCGGCCGTTGTAGCGCCCGCGCCGACCAGGTAAGTAGAATGTGCATTATTAACAACTCAATGTGACCGTGAGGCCTGTTCACTGCGCTGTGTTGGATTGGGACCCAAGTGTCTTGACAAGAGTAACCTAAATTCAATATTACTTAATATTTTGCTGAGAATACACTGTAATTGACACACACTGTAATGAATACAGATGAAGGAGCATTGTGATTGTATGCAGTGCATCGACAGTGCAGTGTGAACCAGAAATAATGGCCGTAATAAGTGTGAAAATGTGTTTTTATTAAAGGCAAAGACCCTTTAATTTAAAAATCATACAGTTTTGTGGTAAAATAGTTATTTCAATTCATGTGAAGATGTGCAGACAATTGTTTAAATGGTATTTTGCAAGTAAAGAAAAGAGGTCTCCACAATTTATATGTCACAGGCTAATTGTGGTTAAAAATCTTGTGAGATCCCACAAAGCCACACTTTTATGTATTTCATGTAAGAAAATCCTCAGCATCATATCCCTGACAAGATATGATGGTTTAATGAGCTATTCTATAATTTTTAAAAATACCTTACATGTCCAAATGGCAGAAACAATCAGAGCTACATTAACTTGATACCTGTGTTGTGTGCCCGTCGGCTTTGATTCTATTCTATAGTAGATTTAATATTGATAGATTTTACTGGAAGATACAAGAAAGAGGTCGATCATCATCACAAGGAGATAAAAATCTGTAATGATGTCAAAAGTCAGCACACATTAACCATATAATATGTATGTAAGTGAGAGCTAGAAGAGAGACAGTATAGAGGAGGTGTTGTCGTGCAGGTGATGGTGGGCGCGTACGGCGGCGGGCGCGGCGCGCTGTTGCCGGCGCCGAGCGGCGCGGGCGGCGCGGGCGGCGGCGCGGGGCGCGGCGCGGACGCGGAGCCGCCGCCCGTGACGGTGTTCATCGGGAACATCACGTCGCGCGCACCCGACGCCATGATCCGCGCGCTGCTGGCCGCCTGCGGGCCCGTGCTCTCGTGGAAGCGCGTCTCCACCTTCGGCTTCTGCGAGTTCGCCTCGCCCGAGGCGGCGCTGCGCTGCGTGCGCCTGCTGGGCGGCCGCCGCCTCGCCGACAAGGCGCTGCTCGCGCGCACCGACGGCAAGATGCAGGCGCTCGTCGACACCTACAAGAGTGAGTACCACTCGCTAGCGGTGAGGAGTGTGACGGTGGGGGACTGACCGCGTCGCGTGTTGCAGCGGAGCAGCGGTCGCGGCTCGGCCCCGAGGAGGGCGGCGGCGACGCGGGCGACGCGTACCTGGACGCGCGCCAGCGCCAGCTCGACGAGGTGGCCGAGCGCAAGCTGCAGCAGATCATCGTCGACTACCAGGAGGACATGAACAACTACGAGATCATACAGAAAGGTGACCGCCCCTTCTAGCGCCGCCTGCGCCCCTGCTAGTCCCGTGCTGACCGTGCGTGTGTTACAGAGGAGCAGATATCGAAGACGGCGCGCGTGCTGGAGGAGGCGGACATCTCGGAGGAGAAGCGCGACGTGATCCACCGCGAGATCGGCAAGTTCCGCGAGAGCATGAAGGTAACGCGCAGTAGTCGGTAGGCGAGACGGCCGGCGGCCAGCGCCCTCGGCCGTCTCTCACGTTGTACGCTGTAGGTGCCGCCGCCGCGCCGCCGCCCGCCGCCCGTGCACGGTGAGTCACACACGCACACGCACACCACACCCAGCGACACACACACACACACACACACACACACACACACATGCACACACACACATATACACACACACACATATACACACACACACATATACACACATACATACATACACACACATACATACATACACACACACACACACACACACACGCACACACACACACGCACACACACACACACACACACACACACACACACACACACTCACACACACTCACTCTCTCACACACACTCAATCACTCATACACACACTCAATCACTCATACACACTCAATCAGTCATACACACACTCACTCTCTCACACACACACACACACACACTCACACACACACACACACACACGCACACACACACGCACACACACGCACACACACACACGCACACACACACGCACACACACACACACACACACACGCACACACGCACACACACACACGCACACACACACACGCACACACTCACTCACACACACACATGCACACACACACTCACTCACACTCACATACGGACGGGCCAGACAAACATGTATTGAATCGGCGCGACATTTTCTATATTTGAATGATTCCTCATTAAATATGGCCACCGGTAATACTTCCGTTGTCCCGCCCCTCGGCGGTTTCCTCTCGCCATCGTTAGCCGTATAAAGCGGGCCGCCGCCCGCGCCTCCGCCGCCCCCCGCGCCGCGCCGGCGCCGCGCCGCGCCGGCCCGGCGTCACGCCGTCGACAGGTGCCGCCCCGCTTCGGTGAGACATCTCGTTTCTTTCTCCTCATTCACCTTTTCCTGAACACTCCGTTTTCCTCGTACTCTCTCTACTCGTACTCGATCCGTGCGGAAGTTGACCGTGGAACGCGTTGTAGCGGGCTTCCGACCGCGTCGACTCCCGGACAGAGACTCGCCCACGGTTGGTATTGTACGTGACAAAAAAGTTGCGTTATTCTATGGGACGTAATGAGCCAGCCGTGCGGTGGAGTGCGAGGCTCGTCCGGGAGGGCGCGGGCGCGCGGGCGCCTAGTGAAGGAGACGTGTGGCGCAGGACGAGGCGGAGGTGGTGGTACGCCGCAAGAAGGACAGCAAGGACGACAAGGACAAGGAGCGGGACCGGGACCGCGAGCGGGATCGGGATCGGGATCGGGACGACAAGGAGCGCGACCGGGACAAGGAGCGCCGCCGCCGGAGCACCTCCAGGTGAGTCGCCGGCACCGCGGACTGCCGCCGGGACGTCTGACTCCGGGACTCACACTGTCCGCGCACGTTACAGGGGCAAGGACCGCCGGGATGAGCGCGACAAGGACCGCCGGGACGATCGGGACCGGGAGCGGGATCGGGAACGGGAGGAGCGGGACCGAGAGCGGGAGAGGGAGCGCGAGCGGGAGCGGGAGAGAGAGAGGGAAAGGTAATACACTAGCTGCCTTATTTGCGTTGCATTTTTAGTCTGTTATAGCACTAAGCCAGGTTTTAAAATCAATTTTGAATACTGTCAAAGTGACAGATTTGACTGACAAGGTGTCAAATGCTCATTCAGTTTTGTTAAACCGGTCTAAAAATGCAACGCAAATAATTCAGAATACATTTTAGTATTTGACTGCAGGAATTTCATTGCATGATTTAGTTAAGGGGACGGAGAGTGTTAAATTTAAACTATGGAGAATAATGTAAAACTGATCGTCAGGGCTCCTTTTCGGGTCTACTGGTAAGAACTTTAGATATTGTTTGTAAAGAATAGGGTCTATCACACCATTTTGGGGATTATTGGGTACCATTCAATTTTGGAATAGGAGCGATGAGCGACGACTCACTAAAGAACTAAAGGACAAAAGTTATTTTTTGTAATATTTTATCTGCCCACGGGCTCGTCGATGAATTCATTTTTTACAGTTTTAATCATCATATAAACCGGCTTTTCGTTCCGATCTTATTCATCATCGAGACGGTCACCGGGACGATAGAACGGGAGTCGACAGAGCAATAGATCGTTCGAATATCGGGAACGGCTGTCGGGAGAAATCGATACGAGGACGATAGAATTTCGGTAGATACGTTTAGTACGCAATGGGTGACATTAAGGGGAATGGCAATGGGTGACATTAAGAGGAATGGCAATGGGTGACATTAAGGGGAATGGCAATGGGTGACATTAAGGGGAATGGCAATGGGTGACATTAAGGGGAATGGCAATGGGTGACATTAAGGGGAATGGCAATGGGTAACATTAAGGGGAATGGCAATGGGTGACATTAAGGGGAATGGCAATGGGTGACATTAAGGGGAATGGCAATGGGTGACATTAAGGGGAATGGCAATGGGTGACATTAAGGGGAATGGCAATGGGTGACATTAAGGGGAATGGCAATGGGTGACATTAAGGGGAATGGCAATGGGTGACATTAAGGGGAATGGCAGAAACCGGCGGGTGGCGGCCGCCCCGAGGCCCGGACTACTAGTTTATCCCCCGTACATGTATCCACGGGCTCACCCACAACCATATCAATGTCAAGTTTGTAGTCGGCTGTGTGCGACCGATAAAATTGCTCCTTGTTACCTTTTCTCGCTTCCAAACGGCCCCCGATCGTTGGTCGTTCGAGGAAATGGTGCTTATATTTTACCTGAACCGTCCTTATTTTTCCAGAAAGTCGGCAAACTTGTCCGGTTGAATATGTTCGCAGATATATCGACCTAGCTATATGAATAGAGAAACCCATGTCTGACGAAATTAGCCTCAACGATATGTTTCACTATTATTAATTTAAAATTAGGTTTTTCCCATCCTCTTAAAACTTAACCCAATATATTTTTTAAGTTTCTTCCATGTATGTTATTTATTGTCCACCGCCTGATTTGTTTCGAATTTCATCACAATCAGTTCAAAAAAATGAATTTAAAAAAAAATTTAGACTTCAATCGAGTGGTATAAAATGAACCTTACGTATTTATTAAACCATATTCTGGTGATACTTACAGAGAGATACGGGAGCGGGAAAGGGAGAGAGAAATGCGGGAACGGGAACGCGAGCGGGAGAGGGAGAGGGACAGGGAGAGGTGAGTGCATTACAATATACACTACAATGTACTCAGTAGGAACGGGAACGCGAGCGGGAGAGGGAGAGGGACAGGGAGAGGTGAGTGCATTACAATATACACTACAATGTACTCAGTAGGAACGGGAACGCGAGCGGGAGAGGGAGAGAGACAGAGAGAGGTGAGTACATTACAATATACACTACAATGTACTCAGTAGGAACGGGAACGCGAGCGGGAGAGGGAGAGGGACAGGGAGAGGTGAGTACATTACAATATACACTTCAATGTACTAATTATTCCTACGAACTATTGAAAGACTCTAAAATAATATCCTTCCATGCAAATAAATACTAATCGAAGTAAGAATCACGTCGTCGGTTGGTGCAATGTCTTTATGTGTTCATACAACCGTTTGTTCACATTCTCATCGGCAAATAAATAATAAGTAACAAGAATATTTATAGTTAAGTTGATACAAATTAAATAAAACTATAATAACATAATATTCTGAACTAAGTTCGCACCGACTTTCAGGCGAGTAGGTGCGACGAGAAGTACACTCTATAAAATGGCTGGACCGATTTTGACGACACAGGGCTTTATTATTGGCAGGTAGCTGATGTAGTAAGAAGTAACATAGGATACTTTTTATCCCTAAATTACCACGGGATAAGGTTCCGCGCGGGTACCGCGGGGCACAGCTAGTTATATATAAAATACAAAATTAACAATATAATACGTATCGAATTCAGTGTCACCAATCACCATACGTTTCCTTCGTCACTTGCTCAGTTTAAAACTACAATGTTCTATAATACTTGATGTGTGTCGTATCGATAACGGGCGCTCCACATAAGTAATTGCTTCGCGACTTATCGTATCGTAATCGCGCGCGCCGATTACATACACAGTGTACGATCAATGGTACGTTTTATAGCTCTCGGAGAACGTACGAAGTGGAATAGTCGAGTAGAATTGTGTCAGCGATACAGTACAGTGTCGGGAGGTGGCGTGTGGTGTAGTGCCACGGACACAATATGCCGTCTATCTATGATCTTGCTCGTCAACGGACGTACTCTGTGTATTTGTCATAAATGTTTGTTAAAATGACAGAATATACAGAGTTTTGTATCCGTCAACAAGCTCTTGCTCATCATAGATAGATAGAATATTGGTCACGGCCAGTAGTGGTGTGTGTAGCATGTTGCCGCCGCTGTACCCGTTCATCCGCACGCGCTACGAGATCTACCGCGACACGTGTCGACCGCACAAGTCAGTCCCGACTGTACCACCTGTCTGTCTGTACTCACACATATAGTCACCAAGTTTTCTGTGCCGGTGACAGCGTCGCTGTAATCGCATCTTTTGGTTGTCAGTTTATTGAAATGACATTAGTAGGTTCCACTTTTGGCCGCCGGCACCGAAACCTTGGTCGACACCAAGACTTGGTGACTCTATACATCATCGTGACCCTTGATATGATGAGTCAAGGACACATTCTCAGTAAATAATAAGAAACGAAATAATATTTATGTTTACAGTTAAATAGTACAAATCATATAAAACTAAGATAAACATATTATTGTAGTGATTTGTGAACTAAGTTGTGGCTGTGTTTGACACCGCGCCTGCATTTTGTATAAATATTACAAATACTAATTACAGTGAAGTAGAGCGATAACCATAAGAAAAAACGTTATTTTGTAGTTCGGGCGTTGTGATTGTTTAAGGAATCCATAGTCACGGAATGTTTGTATATTTGTCATGTAGTAAAAGGTACAGGACCTATTTATTCTTAAATAATATAATCTTTGTGTTGGTGTTGAATGAGTTAATTTTGTTATTGTTTGTCAAGAAGAATGTATTTTTATATTTCATGATTTAGAACGTCATAAAAGTATATCGGCAACATCCAGGGACTGAAAAAAAACTCAAAACTCAAAACTCAAATTATCTTTATTATCAAGGATTAATACTGAGAAATAAGAGACAGGAGTACGTTCGCAACACAGTTTATTTCGTAACTGACCGACCAACGGCTTACATTTATATCAATGAATTATATTTACTAACTACCCTCATTACACATACATTACACCTCCACCCTTATTATAAACAACAAAAATTGGTTGATTTATTTATAAAAAATACTACTAAGGTTACTAAGTACTAAATGACAAAAATAAAAACTTATTGTTAGCTTAAACTAAACAAACAATTATAAATGTCCATATCTTTGTGGAGGTTTTCTTAATCTACTTGGTCGGTTGTTTTTACCGGCGGTCGGGGCCTCTCTGGCCGTTGTAACTAACTCATCGGAGGTGCCGGAGCTTTTATCCTCTAGCCCTAAAGGCTGACCGACTACAATTTCCCCTAGTTTAGTCTTACCTCCGTCTGAACCGACCACTGGTGATGCCGGGAACCCCAGTATAGATAATTGCTGGTTTGTACTCGATGACGCCGTTTGTGTGCTAACTATTTGATCATTAGTAGGTAATAATGATTGATTCGCTTTACCTTTCACTTTTATTTGATCTACATGCCTATGTATCACTGTGCCATCTAACAGCCTAACCTGATAATCAGTAGTGCCTAAACGTTGTACCACTGTACCACTTACCCACTTCCGCAAGCCGTGATACACCCGGCACCACACCTCGTTCCCCGCCTCCAGCTGGCGGTGCGACCCACCCGCCGCCTCCTGCTGTCTTCGCTGCATTTTGTCGACCTGTTTCTCTCGTGACGGTTTTAACCGGTCTAATCTAGTTCTTAAAATTCTACCTTGTAATATCTGAGCTGGAGTTTCTTTTGTAGTGCTATGTTCAGTAGTTCTATAAACTAATAAAAACCTTTGAAGTGCTACCTCAACATCAGTCTTTTGAATTATAGCTTTTTTAATTGTATTTTTACACAGTTTCACGGCATTTTCAGCTAATCCGTTAGAGGCGGGGTGATAAGGTGCCGAAAATATTTGTTCTACTCCATTATTTTCTAAAAATGAACGGAACTCTTCACTGCTAAATGGAGGACCGTTATCGCTAACTAATTGCCTAGGTATTCCAAAACGTGACCAGATTTCTCTAATTTTTCCTATTATGGCTTTAGCCGTAGTTGAAACAACCCTACAAGCTTCTATCCATTTTGATGTTGCATCAACTATAATTAAATATTTATATCCATCAATAGGCCCTAAAAAATCTATGTGCAACCTAGTCCACGGGCGCGACGGCCAGACCCACGGCTGTGGCGAGTGGTGTACTGGGGCCTCTGCTACCTCCGCACACACACTACAGTTACGACAAACCTCTTCCACACTTTCATCCACTCCAGGCCACCATACGTAACTCCTGGCCATACATTTCGTTTTTATAATACCCATATGAGGATCGTGTAACTCCTGTAATACCTTATTTTGACAGGATTTTGGCACTATGAGCCTATGGCCCCACATTAAACAACCTAATTCAATATATATTTCACTGCGCCTATTAAAATAGGGTTTTAATTCTTTTATTTCCACCGTGTCCGGCCAACCATCTCTTACATAACTTAATATACGACTTAAAAAAGGGTCTTTGGTTGTCTCGTTTCTAATATCTTCATTTTTCAAGAATAATGCCTCCGACGCAAAGTGTAAATAAGTTTGTTCGGATACCTCGCCCGTGCCTGAATCGTTTATGGATTTATAACTTTCAACCAAACGAGATAGCGCATCCGCAGTATTTGCGTTCGTATTAACATATTCAATTGAAAAATCATACGCCGATAAAATTAATGCCCATCGCTGTAACCTACTAGCTGTCATATTCGGAATCCCTAACTCTGATCCGAATATACTTACCAATGGTTTATGATCCGTTCTTAGTATGAACTTTCTACCGTATAAATATTGGTGAAATTTTTTTACTGCAAAGACTATAGCTAACGCCTCTTTGTGTATCTGACTGTAATGGCATTCGGCGGAGGTAAGCGCCCTAGACGCGTAGGCGACGGGGCGCTCGCGACCGTCGTCGGGCCCAATCTGAGCCAGCACTGCGCCGACGCCGCGTGAGCTTGCGTCGCACGTTAACACTACCTGCCGCGATTCATCATAATGTGATAAAATCTCGGAACTCATCAATAGTTTCTTTATCTTACAAAACGCTTGGTTTTGTGTAGGACCCCAAAACCAATGTTTACCTTTTCTCAATAATTCATATAATGGTGATAGATGAAAACTTAAATTTTTAATAAATTTCCCATAAAAATTAATCATTCCTAAAAATGATTTTAATTCTGATACATTGGTGGGAGGTGAGATTTTAACAATAGGTTCCAATTTATCCGAATCTACTCTAACTCCAGCTTGACTGATTTTAAATCCTAAATATTTAACTTCTGTTTTTAAAAACTCGCATTTCTCCTTTTTAATTTTTAAACCATTATTTTGTAAAATTTTAAATACTGTATCTAATGTTTCTAAGTGAGAATTTAAACAGGTACCTCCAATCAAAATGTCGTCTAAAAATATAGTCACATGTGGCACTTTACCTAACAAGTTAGTCATTATTCTTTGGAAAATTCCCGGACTCGACGCTAGGCCATAGACTAATCGATTATATCTAAATAGACCTTTATGTGTGTTAATAACCGTCAAATATCTAGATTCATCCAATACTATTTGATTATAGGCTTGAGATAAATCAATTTTACTATAAAACCTATTTCCGCTCAATTTAGAAAGTAAATCTTCTATCTTAGGCACAGGATACTTGTCAACCATTAACATACGATTTAACGTTACTTTATAGTCAGCACATAAACGTAAAGCGCCGTCCGGCTTGTGTACAATTACCAGTGGTGTGGCCCAGTCGGAGGTGTCGACGGGCTCGATGACGCCGGCGCGCAGCATGGCGTCGAGCTCGGCGTCGACGCGAGCGCGCAGAGAGTACGGCAGCGGCCGCGCTCGACAGAACACCGGCACCGCTCCCTCGCGTAAACGCAGAGTGGCTTGCCCGCCGGTGAAACACCCCAACCCGTCATCAAACAGTTTATTGTATCTAGAAATTAAATTACATACAATTTCATTATTTTGTTCCTTACTCAACTCTTTACATAAACCGACATTGTACATTTTAATAGGAGGGACACTTATGTTTAACTCTGACAACCATTGTCTTCCTAACAGGGTGGTAGCCCCTGTGTTAAAAACGTACAAATCTAGTTTTTTTTTAACATTATTATATTGAACCATAACATCCATATAGCCTAATGGTTTCACCTTGCTACCATTGTAAAACTTAACCGCTAAATTACATTGTTGTATAGGTATATCCTTAAAATATCGGTTGTATGTACTTTTCGATATGCACGATAAGGGAGAACCAGTATCTACTTCCATTTCTAAAATTACGTCATTGACCTGAATGTTCATGCTCACCGGTCTGTAAGGGTTTAAGGACATTTGATACATAGGTTCTTCTAGGCCGTCCTCTTCCTCCAGCTCCACTGTGTGCATCGGTTGCGCTCCGGGTTGCCACCGCCAGCTTCCGGCCCGACCGGTGTTGTTGGCCGCGCCCGCGCGCCCGGCGACCCCGCCGCCGCGGCGGACACCCCGTGCCCCCGCTGCACTCCCACCGCCGTTCTGTGCTCGAGCCTCCTCACGTGCGCCCCTAGTCCCGGTTTCCACGCACACTCGTCGTAAATGGCCCACCTTCCGACATCTACTGCACTGGTAGTTGGCAAATTTACAATTTATTTTTGTATGCCGGTAGTCTCCGCAAGCCGCACATCCGCCGACCTGCATACGATGCACCGTTCCCGTGCTCTCAACCGCCGTAGCTGCCAAGCTGCGTCTTGAGCCGGCCCCCTGTTCGGCCGCACCCGATGTCGCGTACGCCGCGCCGACACCGCTCGTGGTGTCCCCGCGCCCGTCTACCGCGGCTGAGTCTCGTTCCGCCGCCTCCATCGCGCTCCCCAAGGACACACCTTTAATAAACGTTATATTTCCTTCCGCGAACAATCTCTGCCTTATAACGTCACTCATAATACCGCACGCAAATTGATCCCGTAAATTCTCGTCCAAGTTAGAACCAAATTCACAATATCGGGACATTTTCTTCAATTCCGCGACATATCCGGAAATATTTTCTCCAGGTTGTTGCCTTCTTAGTCTGAACTTGTATCTTTCTGCCAAAATAGATGGTCGTGGTTGTAAATGATCTTGCATGACCTTCATTACGCTGGATAAGGTCATGTCCGCTGGCTTGCGCGGGCTGCATAAATTCACTAACAATTCATACGCCGCTTCACCCATGAATGCAATTAACGTAGGCAACTTCAGTTCGTCCTTTACTGCGTTCACAACAAAATACATTTCTAACCGTTCACAGTATGACTGCCAATTCCCGGTTTTAATATCAAATTCGCCTAATTTAGCCATCCTCAGCGCCACTGAGAAATAAGAGACAGGAGTACGTTCGCAACACAGTTTATTTCGTAACTGACCGACCAACGGCTTACATTTATATCAATGAATTATATTTACTAACTACCCTCATTACACATACATTACAAATACAATCACTTATAATCGTCAGAACTTAAACTAAATTGATTTGATTGTTAGTTCACTACGCGCCCACTACTGAGAAGAACTAACAACAAACTCAGTGGGGTTGTCTTTTTTTATTGTGATTGTATTCACAAAATAAAAATATGTGTACATAATGAAAATAATAAGAGATATAAAAAGAGCAATTCATTTCCAGACGATTTTATCATTTAAATAATCTACTATAGTGTAATAAGCTTTTTCGCACAAATTACGTTTCACTACATTTTTAAATTTACCAATAGACAAATTAACTATTTCGTTTAGAAGTTTATTGTAGAAGCGTATACAGTGACCTTTATAAGAGTTAGAAATTTTATGGAGCCTAGTAGTGAGCACAGAGAGTTTATCTTTATTCCTAAGGTTGAGATTGTGGAGATCACTATTTTTCTTAAAATTTACATAATTTTTGTGAACATACAAAAGATTTTCATAGATATATTGCGAATGTACGGTCATTATTTTAATTTCTTTAAATTTATTTCTTGGACCTGGACGTTTTATTACTAGACTTTAGTCGTATATTTTAATTATATTAAAAAAAACGTTGACTCGGAATGATCGTGTTTCCAGGGAGCGGGACCGCGAGCGGGAGCGAGAGAGGGAGCGGTCGCGCGAGCGCTCGGCGTCCCAACACGACGCGCGCCGCGACAAGGAGCAGGAGGAGGAGGCGCGCGACCGCAAGCGCGGGGACAAGCGCGCCAGGGAGAAGGAGGCGGCCTACCAGGACCGTCTGCGCGGCTGGGAGACGCGCGAGCGCCGCAAGCACAAGGAGCACGAGCGCGAGCGCGAGCGCGAGCGCTGCCGGGAGGAGGAGCGCGAGCGCGAGGCCAAGCGCCTCAAGGAGTTCCTCGAGGACTACGAGGACGAGCGCGACGACCACAAGTACTACCGCGGGAAGGAGCTGCAGCGCCGCCTGGCCGCGCGCGTGCGCGAGGCCGACGGCGACACGCGCGACCGCGCCGCCGAGGGCGACGAGCTCGAGGCGCTGCGCCAGGAGATCTTCCGCAGCGGCGACGGCGCCGACGCGCGCCGGCGCTGGGAGGCCGAGGTGGCGGCGCGCGCCGCGCTGTACGCGCCGCGCCTGCTGCTGGACGCGCGCGAGTCGGGCGCGGCGGCGGCCAAGCGCGCGGCGGCGCGGCTGGCGGCGCGCGAGGGCCAGCGCGCCGCCGCGCGCCGCCGCGCCGACGCCGAGCGCGAGCGCGTGCTGCGCGCGCGCGCCATCCGCCAGCTGCCGCCCGAGGCCGAGCCCATCGACTCGGACTCGCCGCCCGACACGCCGCCGCGCGCGCCGGCCACGCCGCCGCCGCGCAGCCCGCCCGCGCCGTCGGCGCCGGCCTCGCCCATCACCATCAGCTTCAAGGCGCCGCACCGCAGCCCCGACGCGCTGCCCAACGGTGCGTGTCCCTGCACACTGTGCCCCTCTCCCTGTGTGTGTGTACTGACGTGTGTGACTACAGGCGCGTCGCGCGTCCGGCGGCCGCACGCGGCGTTCGCGGAGGAGGAGACGCCGCCGGGCGACGGGCGCGCGTGGCCCCGCGACCGCAGTCCCGCCGCCGACGAGCGCCCCGAGCGCAAGGACCGGGACCGGGACAAGGACAAGGACAAGGAGAGGACCAAGAAGGACAAGGGCGACAAAGATTCGGAGAAGGAGACCAAGAGCGCCGAGGAGAAGCGGAAACACATCAAGAGCCTGATCGACAAGATCCCCACGCAGAAGGACCAGCTGTTCCAGTACAAGCTCGACACGGCGCAGGTACGTGTAGCGCGGTGTGACGTACACGGGCAGTCACAGGGCCGTAGGGCGCGAGTGTAACGCTCGTGTTTCAGATCGACAACGTGCTGATGGAGAAGAAGATCCGTCCGTGGATCAACAAGAAGATCATCGAGTACATCGGCGAGCCGGAGCCCACGCTCGTCGACTTCATCTGCAGCAAGGTCATCGCCGGCTCCTCGCCGCAGGGCATCCTCGACGACGTGCAGATGGTCAGTACACACACACACACACACACACACTACGCGGGCGGCAGTGACAGTGACCCGGTACACACTCACACCTGGTGACAGTGTCCCGGTACACACTCACACCGGGTGGCAGTGTCCCGGTACACACTCACACCGGGTGGCAGTGTCCCGGTACACACTCACACCGGGTGGCAGTGTCCCGGTACACACTCACACCGGGTGGCAGTGTCCCGGTACACACTCACACTGGGTGACAGTGTCCCGGTACACACTCACACTGGGTGACAAGTGTCCCGGTACACACTCACACCGGGTGACAAGTGTCCCGGTACACACTCACACTGGGTGACAAGTGTCCCGGTACACTGTCACCCAGTGTGAGTGTGTACCGGGTGACAGTGTCCCGGTACACTCTCACACCGGGTGGCAGTGTCCCGGTACACTCGGTGTGAGTGTAACACGTGGTGGTGTGTAGGTGCTGGACGAGGAGGCGGAGGTGTTCGTGGTGAAGATGTGGCGGCTCCTCATCTACGAGCTGGAGGCCAAGAGCGCCGGCCTGCACAAGTAGCGCCCGCCGCGACCACTTGTACTGTTGTGTTTGTTACGAGTTTTCTACGTTACACTAATTTTATATTACGATTCCTCGGAAGAGGGAAGGGGAGCCATCGAACGCAGAACGCCCGAGGACTGACGAGCCGAGTTTAGGCCGGTGTGTACATAGAGGTGTGAATGAGGGTGTGAGTGTAGTGACGGAGCGCGAGGGAGTGACAGCGAGCGTGAGAGGGCGAGTGAACGGACGCGGCGCGCGTCAACATTATAAGATTAAATATAAATACCTCCTAGTTAAATAAAAATAATGTGAAATTATTTTAATATCTTGTTTTATTTACTACCTCTACGTAATGTAATTTACCTTATTTACAAGCGAGCCTAAACTACGGGTGCCAAAACATAATCTAGAAGGGGTAAACGGGGGTGAAACAAAGTGTCACGACACTATTAGTGCCCCAGTGCGGGAGGTAGTGCTGTGAGGAGTGACAGGGCAGGTAATGTATTGGAGACTAGTTCATATTGGAAATACCTAAAAAAAGACTGATTTCGTTGATCCTAGGAATGGAACTTAGTCTGATACAAGTAATTGTATACCCAACGAATGTACACTACACAACCCAGTCGTGTGAAGGCACGAACGTAATAAAGTATGTTCATTTTGAGGTAAGCGCAACTAATGCGGTAGGTATCGCCGTTAGATAACTGAAATCAGTTCTTTAATGAAGATTACTGCGTGTCCAATTGATGATGTACATTATGCACGGACGCGGTCGTGGTATATACGAGTAAGTGAGGGTGACATCGGCGACAGTTACAAAATGGCGCTCACGCACACACTGGTGGTCACCGCCGGGCTTCTGGCGCTGGTGAGTTGGACACAGGATCACAGGACAATCAATATGCATAACGTGATACATAGAGTACAAGAGATTAATATAAAACTATGTAGCTAGCTAGATTACAAAATCTTATAATTTCATCGCAGCAGGTTTCTGAACGATGATTTCTTTCAACGACGATGTTTTTCTTAAACCACAATACATACAAATATTCATAATAAATAAACAAAATAAATAAATAAATACTTAGGTAAGTATGTAACGTATGAAATGCTTATAATTATTCAATCCAAAGCATTTAAAACCGTGAAATACCATTATCAACGTCCAGCAATATAAAGATAATTTTTCATAATAAACTGTCTAGCAGGACGAAATAGTTCAGCCGATTTTACCCATAATTGCTACAGTTAGTACCTACTACCATGTAACCGCGCATCTAATGTGGTTATCATGACAATAACGACCTACTGAGAAAGTCGTGTCAATACGAGTAGTACAGGAAGTATTTAGTAACGGTAAGGCCGCGTGTCCACGGTAACAAATTAGTGTTATCGGCTTCAGATAGATGAAAATATTAAATAAAGTAAATACTAGATTTTCGTACATAGATAGACTCGACAAAATTCTTCTCCGACAAGACAAACTTCCCGTGGACACACGGACTAAGGAGCTGTTTAAGAGCTCTTTATGATTATATATGACTGTAGCCTGGTATCAGTGTATCATTGATTGTAATCGTTATTATGTATGTGGATGCAGATGCAGCCGTTGTCGGCCCAACACTCCCACTCGAAACACGAGGTCAGTACTCGACACTCAAGTATATTAAGTACAATGTGAACCTGCCCAGTTGTACAAACTACCCCTAAGTATGTCTAACTTTAGGAAAGTGCTTGCTAATATATATTTTTCAAAGTCATCAAATATTTATTACTCAGAATAACTTAATCTTCAAAAACTAAAAATTAAATTTAGTTCACAACACGTGCCTCAGTCATTGATATAGACGAGGAACAGAAACGGCCCCAATATAGAGCCTTGGGGCATCTGATCTATCAGATCGTTTCCCATTGGCATCAGCTCTTGAAATGCTATCAATCAGATAAGAAAGAATTGAGTAGATCCAAAGTGACACCTCTTATTTCATAGTAGTGTAGTTTCTTGACTAGCATTTTATAATAAACACAATCAAAGCATGATTGGTCCCAGGCCTCAAAATTATTATCTAAGTACTTTTTTCCAACTAACTAAGACCTTTGAAACATTCGTTCGTGCCGCTGAAGTAAGTACTGACGATGTATGTGTGTGAGTGGCGGTAGGCGGTGTCGAACCTGCAGATGTTGGTGCCGCTGGTGGTGCCGGCGGGCGCGGAGCCCTTCTCCGACATCCCGGCGGAGGCGTTCGAGCTGGACGAGCGCCCCCCGCCGCCCCCCGCGGCCCCCGCGCGCAAGAAGTCCCAGGGCGTGGTGGCGGCGCTCCGCGCGCAGTGCCGCCAGTACGTGCGCGGCGCCGCGGCCCCGCCCCCGCGCGACTACGGCACAGTGCTGGCGCTGTGCGCCGAGTTGCTCGAGCCGCGCGTCGACATCGCCGTGCGCGAGGACTCCGACCTGGAGGACGAGCCCCCCGCGCCCCCCGCCGACGTGGGCGCGCTGCTGGGCCGCCTGCGCGCGCAGTTCCGCGCCGCCATGCACATGCTGCAGGAGCCCCCCGCGCCGCCAGCGACCCCCGCGCCGCCCGCGCCGCCCGCGCCCCCCACGCGCCTCGTCCTCGAGCTGCTGGACGCGGCGCGCGCCGACCCGCCCCGCGACGGCTACTGGATCGTGCTCGATCGCGCCACATAACGTTTCTTATGACTTAAATAAAACACAATATTATGCATCTATTTATTTACTGTTTGGGTGAATCGATCCCAGAACGTGTTACCCGCGTCCATATGTAGGTACATGTAACATCGAGGGGTGCCGAGGCGTGTGGTTGTGGTCACTCGCAGCCGAGCACGGACTTCCTGCAGCAGTTGCAGCAGCGCGGCAGCAGCAGGTCGGGGGCCTTGGTGAGGTGGAAGGGGCCGGCGTGGTCGGGGTGCTCGCGCACGTACACGCCCCCGCGGCTGTCGTACTTGGGGCCCTCGGGCAGCAGCACGTGCCGGTTGCACAGCCGCCGCTACACACACACACCAGTTAGTGTCGCGCCGACCTACGGCCCGTGTAGTGTCGTGAGGCGTACCTTGAGGCGCATGCTGTACACGCGGCCGCCCTTGGCGGGGATCATGTCGAGCTGCTCGGCGGGCGGCAGCGTGGTGTCCTGCGTGGTGGTGTCCAGGTCGCGCCCGAGCCCCTCCTTGAGGCTCTCGCCCAGCAGCTCGCTGAGCGGGTGGTGCTCATGCTTGCCCCACTGCTCCGTCATGAACCGCCGCTTCCTGTCCTTGTCCCCCGCGCGCCGCCGCCCGTCCCCCTCCACCCGGTTGCCCCCCGCGCCCCCCGCCTCCCGCTCCTTGTAGTCCTCGTTGCTGCGCTTCAGCTCGTCCTTCAGCTTGCTTATGAACTTGTAGTCGGCGCGGCGCTGGGGGTCAGGGGCAGGGCGACCGGGGATGGGGGGCAGGGGGTCATGGGGCCCGGGCATGGGGGGCGCGCATAGCGCGGGGGACACCAGCACCACCACACCGAGCAACCACATGCGGGGCCGCGCGACACGCATGATGTGACACACACGTTATACTTACACGCTATCAAATATTATATTTATTTTATGTTCAATCGAATAAAACAGGTTCTCGCATAGAAAATATAATTTTAAACAATAACATGCTGTGAAATTGTTTCACAACTTTTATTCCTATTGAGCGGATATCCTTATCGCTCGTTTATTACAATAGCAATAAATAATGCGCTACAGCTGACATTATATTGTAGATAATATTAGGTACTAATACGTAGCAGAAAGTATAGGCATCATCCTAATAGAACGCGATTACGCGATCATCGCAAGTTCGCGCAATTTCCAGTCGTACGTATCTGCTATCAAACATACTGGAATAGGTGTCCTAATCGGCATTCGCGCGACTAAATTGTTTCATTGAGATCGCGCTATTAGGACGATGCCCATGAGGCGGCCCGCCTGGTCACTGGTCGGTGGGCGCGGGCGTGTCGGTGCGCGAGTCGCGGCGCGAGCCGTCGATGAGCTGGTGCACGATGTCGACGTCGTTGAGCATGTCCTTGAAGCGGTCGCGCAGGTCGTCGTGGGGCGCGTGCGCGTGCACGCGGCGGAAGGAGAGCTCGCGCGCGGGCACGCCGGCCACGTAGCCCGCGTCCGCCACGTCCGTGTCGGAGGAGGCGCGCGCGTCGGCGGGCGCGGCGCGCGGGAACGGCGCGTCGCCGTACTCGTCGTACTCCGACAGGTACTCGGAGGAGGCGGGCATGTACTGGCGGCGCGCGCGCGGCAGGCGCAGCGGGGGCAGCGGCCGCGCGTCCAGCCCCACCACCGCCACGCCGCGCGGGCCCTCCTCGCGCAGCACGCGCCGCGTCAGCACGCCGCGCGCGCCCGCCCGCGCCGCGCCGCCCGCACGCCACCGGACCTACACACCACACACACGCCTCGTCAGATCATCATCATCAGAACATGCATGCCTACTCTGAATTAGGCTGATAGGAGTTAGCCAATCACGCGGGTTGGTCGACTTCACACTCAGCCTTACAATTTCTTCGTGACACTTGTGTGCAATATGCTGGCTTCCTGACGATGTTTTCTTTCACAGTCCTACAGCATCGGATAAACGTAATACATACTTACCTAATTATGAATTTGGAATTCGAAAACACATTGTTATTATAAGTTTCGAGGATCGAAATAAGAATGACTTCCATTCGCAAGGTTGCTTATTTCTTATCCTCGAATCAATGGATGAACCACTCAAATTAGTCTGTATCGCGAAAAATCTAAAATGTTAGATTGCTATGAATGTTTCTTAAGGAAATTGAAAATACAATTGGTGGGAGTGTTTAAGACATTAGTAAACTTCTGAACCTAGTACTAACTACAATCTGTAACCCAAATAATGCTCCTCAAGTCAGAGACACGTCGTCACTAATAACATTAAAACATAACATGTAGTAACATCACGCACACACCGTGATGAGGGAAACATCGGGAACCTCACGTGGAACCTTGTCACAACAACCGATCACACAACAACACGTTATGAACATGTGGTTGTTGTTATTTGATGTCGGTACATTACTTACACACGGTTCTACAGATAGTTTTATGTTCAACTAAAACATAAACAGTATCATTGTATGCCATTATGTATTCAGTTAGGTAATCGTTAGTATTTATTTATATAAGCATATCGTAGCCGACCGATTTACATAGATAAAGCTCATTATGGTACACATTTTATAAACGACTTCTAGGTAGCTATTATAAAAACATACATAACACCTAGATTTGTAGTTTGAATCTAGGGTATCAGAAACTACGCACACTCATTCATACACACACCCAGATCGAGATATACATTTTTGGTTTACCTACACAAATATTCACCCCACACGGTAATCGAACCCAGTGTGTATGTCCGGCATAGTGACTATTCTGCCATGTACGTCAAAGAAACCAAAACATAGATAAGTCTAAGTTTTGGTTTCTTTGACGTACATGGTCACTTACATAAGTGTAAGTGCTACAATGGGTAGCCCTATCACTACAGTTGCATAGGTACATTACACGTTTGTAGTGTTACTTACATTAAACAACTTCAACTTGGTGCTGGGTGTATCAGTAGTACTATCCTCGACAGCGACCCCCGAGCGCCTGTTGGGGCTGTGTGGTACGAGCGGCACCGGCGGGGGTCCGGTCTCGTTGGCCGGCGGACCCCCGGCGGGGGTCGCCGCGCGCGGGGTCGCGTGCGTCAGACCGTCGGATTCCTCCGACATGTAGTCGTAGTTGTTCAACGTCAGCTTGCGGCGCAGGTCCTCTACCAGGGAGATGTTCTGGGTTCCTGGCGCATAGTCATAATGTGAGTGGATGGCCTTAAATACTTATACTTCACTAATACTAGCACAATCTTATTATCTGTATTAGTTTTAGTACTGTGATACTGGTGAGGGCAGGTTTTTGCAAAATGCCGTCTGATTCTACAATTGTCATATTTTGTGCATTTTGCGATATTTTTAGGGGTTCTAACTATCCATGACGACTTTCAATGTTGTTGGTACGACAAACGATAACCTGTGTCTTCTTAAACACGGAGAGCAGAACTACTGGCGGTGGACAGAGTCTTTGGCTAGCGACATAGCTGGAATTATTAATTTCCTTTCACTCCATCCTTTATCATTACACTTGGTATCCAATGGCGAAATCTCATAAACTAAAGTATGTGTCTTATGGAGCCTTATCCTGTGATTCAACATCAATTTAGATACGTATCCGCCGAGGGGCTCGGGCCTACCCTGACTACGAGCGATCACGCCTCAATCACAGACTGCGTGCGGAATCACATACGGCGATAGATTTTTTCGTAGTAAGCTATTTTTATTCGTCGCGGCTGAATAATCCCGTCAAACCAACCATATCGTTTATCTATAATGTACGCGAATACATTTCGACACTCACAATATACATCTACACTGCTATTATAAAGAGGACATATTTTTGTGTGTGTGTTTGTATTGAATAAACTCAAAAACTACTTTGCCGATTTCGAAAACTCTTCCATCATAAGATAGCTATATTCACCTTGAGTAACAAGGCTAATATTTTATCCCGAATTTCTCACGGGATTGGAAACTACGGGGGTAAAACCGCGAGGCACTGCTACACAATATATGACTGTATATGTGTGTTAGTATGGCGTCCTGTCTCGTGAACTGGAACGATTCGCTCGCGGTATCGTCGCGCGCACAATTTCATAAACACACACAATTTCCGGGTTTTTATTGTGTTCGCGGTGTTATAGCCCTTTAAGTATATCGCACACACATGCGGGCTCGAAGATGAACGTTTGTTTACTTCGGATCAAAGTCTTTTCGTTATATCAACTTGATCGATACCAACTTTTGGTCGTAAATGTTTAAAGGCTTCATTTTAAGTATATTGTAACTTATGTTTTGTACTGGATATCTTTACACGTCTCATCCAGTATAAAATAAAGTAAAATATCCTTTACATTAGACAAGTAAATTGAGAAACACAATGTAAGTAAATGTACACAGCTTGATCAGTACAAGTAGACGCCGCCGCAATGAGCACTGAGCAGGTCACATCGCTCAAACACGTGACCGATAAGAGAGAGAAGTCGAATAAGAAAATATGTCGTAGTGTCTCCAATATGTGAATCGACAACATTGTTAGAGATCCTTGATCTATAGGTACGGCCAGCGTTTCCCTTGGTTGGCATACGTTGCAAAGTATAATAAGGATTACTAGAAACCTGTCACTGACCGTTAGAAAATAGGAAAAGTGTCCTGAAGGAGAAACTTCCCCCCACTATGATGTGTGTGTATGATGAATTTCCCCTGTTCATTATAATTGTGTATGTGTACTAACCATTGACGGCTGTCACTGGTGGCACCATCACCGCTCCCACCGCCAGCAGGAGAACTACATTAAACAACGCACTCATCACATTATATCGTGTGCACAGTACGGAGCGGCACGCACTACTAGTGTATGCTGAGGTGTATGTATAGAGAAGTGGGTCAGTGTGTTTGTTTGTGGAAGGTTCATATTATTTAAAAACTGTTGAATAGTTAAAAAAGTTATGTTTTGGCCTGTTAGATCCTAAGGACTTAGTGGTCTTTTTCAAGAATACTTATTCCTAAAAGGAAGGAAGAAAATATCTCATATGAGTGTCCCATCACAGAGGTTCTACAAAAATTTGGGCTCCTGTCTGGTAATTGTGATACATCATCATCAGCTTATACATATATGTCTCCACCGAAGGGCTCGGGCCTTCCCTGCTAAGCAATCTTCCGTCAACCACAGGAAAAGGGCGAGTTGGTCGACTTCACACACAGCCTTAGACATTCTTGTAAGTTGTGTGCAAGTTTCTCAACCATATTTTCACCATGAGAGCGTTGAGTTAACTTTCTTAATTATGAATTCAAAAGTCGAAAACACGAACACGGGAATCGAACCAGGCACCTCCGAATGGAAGTGGAAGGCTTTAATAAATTTTAGCTAGAGATAATCTACGTCTAGGTACGTAACCGGGAGATAAAACATTTTCATTTAAAATTGTATCAATAAATGTGTTGCTCAGCGCTAAACTAATGAACAACTGAACCATTCTGCTATTTTTAGACTTAAAATGTTCGTGCTTGTAATAATCTAAACGAGATTCCAATTTATTTTGTTATTTTTTACTTAAAGTTTACGTGGAAAGCTTTGGAAATCCTTGGAAAATTTGATAGTCTTTTTAATAGGATGTTTTATAGACCTATAGTTTTTATATCCTTATCCTTATATACGTAACCTACAATTTTATTCTGCAACGCAACTTACTTCCTACAACCTGTTAGGAAACAATTTTCTTCCTATTACAATAAATAGTACACACAAGTAACGTGCATCTACTAGTATTACACGAATTTACGAGTCTCGATAAATGCGCTGCGATTTACACACATTATATACCACATGTAAATATCACGTGTATATGTATGTATGTATGTATATGATGTTGTGTACATATTGTTATTTCATTACAGCGTATCGCGGCGAGTGGAGAGCGCTCGACCAACACTGAATGAGTAAATAACGAATGAACTCAGTAATTATAGAACGTTCACGAGAACTACAAATATAATATAATACTGGAATTAATATTGTGATGATATGATGAGGAGTGTCGATGATGAAAGCCTTTGATTTCCAATCATCATAATAATATTAGCCGCAGTTTTATAAATAAATAAATAAAAGAAGTTTTGTTAAAAACACAACAGAAATAAAAAAGCTGTTGGGTTAGAATAATATTTTTCGACAAAGATCAGCTGAGCTGTAGCTGTAACCTGGACATTGAAAACTGATCCACGCAGATTCTTTGTCGCAATGATGATGACAAAGAATCATCATCACCTGTCCAATTGGAAGGTTCCTGGTTTGACCCTGACGGTTTGAAATATTTAAGGTTTTTGATTTTCGAATGACATTTATTTGACACGGTTACAAAAAGCTTGCCAAAGGAAAACATCGCGAGGAAACCTGCACAACCCTGCGAAGAGTGGAGTCAACCCACACTTAGCGTGGTTGACTAATACCTTATCACAGGGCCCTCATGCAGAGTAGGCTTGAGCCGCTCGGTGGGGACATAATATGAGCTGATGATGACACTGTGATGAACGTTTCCATGCATCATTTATCCCAACGTATAAAAAATCTGTTCCGTTTGTACTAACATCATCGACAGTCGTTACGGGGAGTTAGAGCAATCACAAGTCTAACAGTTTGTCCAAATTTTGCAGCACAAAGGACTCGAATTAGAGCGGTGTAATGGCGGGAAACTGGCCGCTTACAGTACGACAATACCGACCATACAATACTGTAATTGTATGTAGTTACACACTGTGTGTGAAATGTATAGGAAGGTCAGTCTGCGATGGAGACGAGATAATAATTTGTTATCCATCTACAAAGAGCTTCTCTTAACTTTAGACTATAAATTGTAATCTTCTTTTGTACACTACTATTATAAAGAGGAAAGATTTGATTATTTATTTGTAACGAATACGCTCCGAAACTACTAAACCGATTTCAAAAATTCTTTCACTAATGGAAAGCTAATTTATCAGTGCGTTTTTTCAAGCAAATTTTGTCCCCTACATGTGTGAAACCGCGGGGCATTACGAGTTTTAATCATAAAGTAAAAGTACTTATTCGCCTGTAAGATCTCACTGTAGGCCAAGGGTCTCTCTCTTAATGATATTAGTTAGTCAAGTGACAAGGAATAGCTGTAACCATACTTGCCCAACACGTATTGGACAAGCGTGGTGCGTAGTGATTTTACTTATTACGAAACTAATCAAAATTTTCCCTCACACAACATTTTCCAGAAATTGAAAATTTTAAACAAATGATGTATACAAACAGTTTAACAACCGATTTATTTATAATCTCTTTCAAGTTACCTACTATTATAAATCGTATATTTATTGATTGTATTCTAACATTAAAGTCTCAGTAGGTACCACTGTACCTCTCATCGCCCGTAATGTTGTGAACAATATAAAAACATAATTCTGCGCCAAACAATAGCCGCGGCACAATACGAGCCATTTGCAGGATTGCTTACGACTGGTCACTTCACCCCCCACCCCCCGCCTGACCCCCGGGGACACCCCCCGGGGGCTACAGGGGGGTCTGAATAATCTTAAAGCGTCCTTAAATGCAGCCACTTCATTATCGTGGTGTATTAGTATGAGTCTATTGGTGCGTGCACCTGCCTGTTAATGATTGGTGTGGGGTTCAGGTCTTGGGTTAAGTTATTTGTGTTTAGTATGTTAGTGTAAGTAGTGCACCTGCTTGCCAAAGTGTGGGTTCAGGTTCGATTTATAGGTCAAGTTGTGTTGTTTAGTATTTTGTAAGTACGTGTACCTGTCTGCAGGAGTCTGGTACCGGGTTCGATTCCTAAGTTGGGTAATGTATGTTTGGTATTTTTTTTGTGTGGTTACTTTTGTCCTTTTTTGTTTGATGTTATAGAGTGTTACATAATTACCACAGGAGTCGCGTTCTTTTCCCATCGAATATTACAAAACCAATGATAACAATAACCATTCGAATTCTGAACTAAGGTTTCACTAAAAAAATCTTTCAGTATAATTCAGGTACAAGCAAGTTCTATCAGAAGAAATCGGCAATAATAACAAAACATATGATAAAAATTCGAAGATAATTTGTTGCTAATAGGCCATTTTCTTATATCAACAATAAATTATGAAATTATATTACTTGGATAGTTTTCATCACGGAAAATGCAAATATAAAGTTATTTTCCCATGAAAACCTAAGGTTAATTTTATTTTTCAAAATTAAAATTGAGGTTTCATTATCTGTATGTCACGTGATTGAAAACGCCGACCGCCATGATGTGACGTCAATTTCACTAAAGCTCGTCGTCCGTCACTCGTTTTACAAACAACAAACTACTTACCTACCATAACCTAAATAACTTTTCTGGAGTCTTCAACGTAGAATTTTTACAATTCAACGCTACACACCAACGATATGGGCTATAAAAACTCATTTTTACTTGAAATTAAATTATATTAAATCACTACAAGAGTACAAGACAAACTGGCATTTTGACATTTCTTCATTTTAGTTTATATGACGTCAGTCGCCGCCACCATCATGGCGGTCGGTGTTTTGGCGCGTATATTTTAAGTCAAATTTTTGATATATTTTTTTTAACATTTAGCAGGTATATTTTGCAGAAATAAAAATAATCCTTGATTATCTGATATATATGAGCATTTTAAAAAATATTTGAAAAAATAGGAGAATAGCCTAATGCCCCGCGGTTTCACCCGCGTGGTTCCCGTTCCCGTGGGAATACGGGGATAAAATATAGCCTATGTTACTCAGGGTGAATGTAGCTTTCTAATGGTGAAAGAATTATTGAAATCGGTTCAGTAGTTTCGGAGCCTATTCGTTACAAACAAACAAACAAACAAACAAATCTTTCCTCTTTATAATATTAGTATAGATAACCTTAATCTACTTAAATTAAAATTCCCCGAATCCCCTGGGGCTTGCATCTAATTATGTGTTATATTATAATAATGAGTAGTGCAGCACTACCGGTAAGTATCGGCTCCATTACCGGTAGTGTGTCTCATTACCGTTTGGCGCGCGGCCAGCGACCGGTCTACATAATGTGGATTAACGGTACGTGACGACCGCGGACGGACTCGCGGGGTAATGCTAGTCATAGATAAGATTCTACTGCAGGGCAGAGGTCTATCACTGATGGTATAAGTACAGTGGGAAGGAATAGGCGCTCACACGCTCGACGCGTGTCGGTGATTTCAAACTCGAACTATGTTTGGAAAATAGCAAATGGGTTCAATCTGGTCTCGCAGGCTTAGCAGGCAGGTGCACATATCATAATAATAATCATTGACACCATCATCTCATTACAGTAACTGACCCCTAACTAAGTTCGTAACTTGTATCTAGGGTATTAGGAACTACGCACACACTCATTCACACAATCTTTTTTAGAATTCAAGTCACTAGTTCCTGAGATTAGTGCGTTCATCCAAACCAATAACTTTACACTATTTGTATACGTAGAAGATAGACAGTTGTGACTCCACTGAAACAATTTTTAAACAACTTAATAATAAAATATTTATTTAAAAATCATAAAAAACAAATACTTCATTAAACAAACATCACGGTAGACAAAATAGAATCATAGGGCGTATAACAAAATACCTAATTCTGGGAATTACTTCAATACAAACATTTAATTATGAGAATCAACAACATTTATATAAACAGAACACAATAAAACAAAACAAACCTCTCCCCTTTGCACCCTTTGAAGGATCTCAATACAAATGTGCTAATGTCGGTAAAACAGCCGTACCATAATAAGTGTATCACACGCCTCTATGACGCCAACTTCAATTCAATATAACTTATTCAAAATCACTCCTCAAAGACACTCTCTCACGTCAAAGGGCTTACCAAGGATTACCTCTTTATAGTGTTTTAGACACGTAGGTCTTTTGAGAATATATTCTACCTTAAATCAGGTCATATTGTGAATGTATGTTCAGATTGCAAACGATTGAAAAATAATTATCAAAAAGCTAAAGATTATAAAATGAAATTCAAAAGACTAACTTTACACAGCCGAGATGTTATTACGAGAACATTTTATGGATCTACCACTAATAAGTGAAGACATCAATATAATTAAACAGTAGGTATAAACGACAATTTATAGCGACTTCTATAACAGCTTATGCATGGGTTTTCTCTTTCATCCTTCACTACATAGTATAATACATAGTCGCTGTCTGTCTGTCCCTATGTTTGCTTAAATCTTTAAAAATACGCAACAGATTATGTCATGTGGAATGATTCAAGACGAAGGTTTTTAGTATTATTCTATCGCCACATTCTCACGGGAGCGGGACCTTCGCGGGGCGCTGCTAGTAGAATATAAAAGGGTATACGGTATAAACGTTTCTTACGTTTATAAACCGTATACTGTGGCTATGGCTATTCTTCGTTTATTACTAAGAGATTCACTATTTTGAATAGCGTAAAACTAATTGCATAAAGTTAACCAACCGAAGCACTACCTCCTCATGTGACGTGTGTCCCCGCCGGGCGCCCGGCGCGCGCCGCCGGCGTCACTCGCTGATCTATCGCTTCCTTCCGACACTGCACGACACACGCAGACACTCCGGAGAGCGCGACACACGACACACCTTGGATACACAATTTGTATAATGTACGAGTATAAGGGTGATACTGACTAGGCACGAAAGGTTGGTACATAGTGATTCATAGGTAAAATTGTTTGAAATGTAAGTATTTTATTGTCAGTTAAGAAGTATCCATAGGAAAGATGTCTGTGTCAATTTAATATACTTACCGAGAAATGTGTCATCATTATCAGCTCATGTATGTATGGTCCCACTAATGGGTTCGACATACCCGGAATTAGGGTGATGTAAAAATGTATAAGTACTGTAAAATCTTGACCTACTTGTGACAAACGTCTACACTCTTGTTGAGCAATATGAAAAAAAAATGACATCTACTTTATGTAAATAAGCACTAAAATTAATCATACTCAAACATAGAACTAAAAATGTAGTCACTAATTACTAGATATTTATTTCAAGGTCTGTTAGATCAATTAATTAGGTCACAAATTTTTCATCTTATTTTCGTATTATTCGTATTTGTATTATAACTGTCTTTGGACTCAGCGTGGGCGACCTTCCTTCACCTAATGACTCACAAGCTCATTCCACCAGTCAGCGTGTGCTCACCGCTCTATAGAGACACAATAAATCTCCGTCGAGAGGTACTAACACAGTGTCTGCTTGGAGTGTCACGTGTAACATTGAGGCGGTCCCTCTGACGTCACTAGCGGTGACGTGTGTAGTACTGAATGGCTCGGTGTGTTACTAATGTTAGGTTTCTTCGTCTCGTGACGTGGTATAGCAAATTCTAGAATGTATGTGTAAGTACTTTTAAGATATTGTTTTAATATTAAATGTCCTGTAGTTTTTCTAATTTTACACCTAAATCTTAATTTTGTAGGTATTTTGGGTTAAAATATTGTTTGGTTTGGAGATAAAGCCAGTGAAAGTCTAAAAAACTTTTTTTTTATATTAATAGGAAGATTAGGATCGAATTATTATTGCCAGTGTTTCGATCACATTTGGTGCAAAAAATAAGAAAAAATACTTCCAAAATTCTCATTTTCTGCCTAACCTAATTGCAGATAGTGAGGTAGCAACTCTTTCTTTTAAATTGTAGATTTTTACTGTTGTACTTAAATCAAAAGATTGACCAACAATCAAACAAACAACCAAAAGTGAAACACACACCAATTCCTCCAATCACCATCAAACCTGTTACAAGCACTGACTGTATCCGCCAAAGACAACAGTAACTCAGTAACTCGGTACAGTAGTGTTGTGTGGAGTGTGTCCCGTCACTAGTGTAGTGTGGCGACGCTAGGGAAGTGCACATCGATCAATCGAGCAATTAGCGGCGAGTGGTGACGAAGTGAGCTGGATCTGTCGAGGGCCCGGGGGAGCGCGCGGCGCCGCGGGCGGGAGATAGTCACACTTATTTTGATACAGGGTGGCGCAATAGAACGTGCATATTGCATCATCTTTTTTTGCGTGGTAGAAGGGGCGTGGGCGGGGGGAGACCGATATCGTTGGGTAGCGCGGTTCATAAAGTTTTAGTCACTATGAGTCACTTCGACGGGAAGCGTCGCGCATTTTGCGTGCGCGCATTTTACGAAAACTCTCGTTCGTACGTAGTTGTCAGGCGACTATTTTGTTCTGAGTATGGTGTACGGCAAATTAGGGAGGCTCCGAGTGCTAATTTAATTAAAATCTGGATAAAGCGTTTTGAAGAGACTGGATCGACGTTTAAACCACACGCGAAAGGTCGTCCACGCACATCTAGGACCGAAGACAATATTGAGAGTGTTAAGCAGTCGGTACGAGAAGATCCACAAATGTCTACTCGCAAGAGATCGTCTGTCCTAAACATATCGCGACGAAGTTTGCAACGAATTTTAAACTTGGATCTTAAATTGCATCCATACAAGCTGCAATTAACTCAAGAATTGAAAGACTCTGACTTCATAGCACGGCTCACATTTGCTAATGAAATGCTCAATCGGTTTTCAAATTTTGAAAACATCCTTTTCTCTGATGAGGCACATTTTCATATGAATGGGTTCGTAAACCGCCAAAATTGTCGTTATTGGAATAGTGAAAATCCCAGACTCAAACATCAAAAACCGTTACATAGCCCTAAAGTGACAGTTTGGGCCGCAATATCTGCCAAAGGAATAATTGGTCCTTATTTTTTTGAAAACGCACGGGGGCAAAACATCACTGTTAATACCGAACGCTATGTTGCGATGTTGGAAGGTTTTTTGGCCCCAGAACTTGAAAATTCAAGAATAAAGAACTCTAGGACTTGGTTCCAACAAGACGGAGCTACCAGTCACACATCAAATGACTCCATGGCGGTTGTGAAGCAGATGTTCCCTGGCAAACTGATTTCGAAAAGAGGTGATATCCCATGGCCTTCGCGCAGTCCAGACTTGACGCCTCCTGACTTTTTTTTGTGGGGATACCTCAAACACAAAGTCTACACCAATAATCCGAGAAACATCAGTCAGCTCAAGGAGAATATTCGTGGTGAAATGGCAGCAATCACACCAGCACTACTTAAGAAAGTTTTCGGTAATTTCCGTTTGCGGTTAGAGGAGTGCCAACGTAGAGAGGGTCATCATTTAGATGATGTTATTTTTAAAAAATAAACTTCAGTTATCACTTAATAATTGCTTAGTTTTATTTTAACTATACCTTTTGTATTTATTTTTTAATAATTATTTTAAAAATGCACGTTCTATTGCGCCACCCTGTATATTCTTTAGATTTAGTTCTTGTTAAGGGACTATACTAAAACTGTTTATACAGGTAAGTTAGGATTGAACCAAGTAAGCAAAGAAAGACAGATATAAGGTATGGGAGTGTATGTGATCGGTTGCGGTGACTAGACCAGAATACACTACGAGGAATATTGCATGTCTTAGAATTGTAAAAATTACATCATGTAACATCCACCCCGTGGTAGTCTATAAGTCTACGTTTACGTGGGTATACTTACAAAGAGGAATTTTCCAAACTGTAATTTGTCCGTGTCTATGTGTACGCTTAGAATTTTTAAACCACACAACCGATTTTAATGCGGTTTTCGTCAATTGATAGAGTAACTCATAAAGGTGATGTATAATAAAATGTAATGTGGATAAAACCCGGAGGGCAGCTTGTGTAGTATACATACTTACATAGATATTCTGAAGATATACCTCTGATTTCAACCATCCGCCGCCGCGCCCGCCCGCTCTCAGTAGCGCCGCGCCCCACTCCATCAATTGACAGTAACAAGAGTCACTCACTGGTACTGTGAGGCGCCGGTACACGACCGGTACTGGACCGGTATTGACGGTACCACTGTATCGGTACTAAACTATTACTGACATACATTACATTATTAGCACAATGCAGTTTAGAAATATTATACTCATGTTAGCTCCTTTCCTATTGATTTATGGCCTATAGCCTTCCTTAATAAATGGGCTATCTGACACTGAAAGATTCTTTCAAATCAGACCAGTAGTTTCTGAGATTAGCGCGTCCAAACAAACTCTTCAGCTTTATAATATTAGAATAAATTGCATTTAAAAAATATTCATTAAGAGAAAATATATTTGTATATTGTTTGAATAAAACTTTCTCCTTTATACATACTCGTAGCATCGTCTGTAAATGGCACTTAAATTAAACATTTTTATTTACTTTTTATAAGAAAAAATAAACATTTAATTTCTTATTTTATAATCTCGTAAACTGTAAATTCCAACATTATTTTATAAATATCGTAACATATTATAGACTAGCTGTGCCCGCGGTTTTACCCGCGTGGGACCTTATCCCATGGGGATTTTGGGATAAAAAATATCCTATGTGTTATTCCTAGGTATGAGAAACATCTGTACGAAATTTCATTAAAATCCATTTAATAATTTTTGCGTGAAAGAGGAACAAACATCCACACATCCATATATTATTATCCACACTCACAAACATTCGGCTTTATAATATTAGTAGGACGTTCCACATGTTGTAATGTAACATCCACGTCCCACAAACATTATTTGTGATCCAATCACTCCGTAGCGAGAATTTTCATAATAAATTGTAGTTTTTGCCGGGTGCTACGTCGTAGCAAGTTGTAGCGGGCTACGGGGCGGCGTAGCGGTGATTTGATTAAAAACATCGTTAGCATAGAGTTTCGCTGCGAGGTACGCCGTACGGAGTCTCATTATACACCCTTATTCAATATTATTAATATAAATACATGCTCTGCTTCTCAGGGGCAAAGTGTGTTAAATTATTTTATGTTATATTTGTAGTTTTTGGAGTAAGAACTATAGACCAATTGAGACTTTTTTTCGGTACCAATCTGTTTTCTACAAAAACAGATGATAATTACAACTAGTAAGTATATCCCGAATGTTTCACAAACCTCCAGGCATTTCAAATTGAAAATTTGTTCCTTAAACTTATGAAATTCAAAGATTAAATGATCACAAAAAATAAATATTTACGGTGCAAACTTCACTGGATGTGTCTTCAATCCAATAGACAGTTGGAATGTTCACAGATGATGTATGTATATTGTCGCTATAACAACAAATACTAAAAACAAAACAAAATAAAATAAATGTTTAATCTCATGCAACAAACTTGTTTTTTTTGACATTTTTGGTACGGAGCCCTTCGTGAGCGTTTCCGACACGCACTTGGCCGGTTTTTTATACATTTATCAGCCGAGAAGAATCGACAAGAAATTCTGGTAACTTTTATCCCTTTTTTAATAAACTAAAATACAAATTGTCACCTATACAAAATATTAACATACAACCATACAGGTGAAGCTAATAAAAATCGTGTAAAAAAGTTTCGTATTTACAATACAAGGTAGTACATTATAATGTATTGGTGTACCGTTATTAACGTGATTGTGTCTGCGAGCGCATTAACACAAACAACACGTCGCGACATGACACACAGATTGTGTTTAAAATATGTGTTTTTGTGACTGTGTAGCTTTGGTTAATAAAGTAGCAGGTTTTTTCGTCTGTTTTTATGTTTTCTTTGTCTAGGATTGATATAATTTTTGTTAATTAAATGTAAATATTTTTGAAAAGTTGCATATTAGCGTTTTCCGTCGCTAGACTAGTGAGAAATTGAAAATAAATCGATCCCACAACCTAACGATTAGAGTAAGATTGCGGGTTCGATTCCCGTGGGGAGTGAATATTTGTGTGAACCACAAATGTCTCGTGGGTGTGTGAATGAGTGTGTGCGTAGTTTCTGATACCCTGGATACAAGTTTTGAACTTAGTTAAGGGTCAGTTACTGTAATGAGATGATGGAGAGAATGAATAAAAAAATTTATGTTAAAAAGTGTTAGCCCAATCCCATTTAATGTATTCTTTACTTTCATAAACTTTCATATCAAAAAATCCTGTTAAACTAAAACTGAACCAAACTTGTAATACCCGTCTAAACATATCCTTTAACTAAACCCGTGTACATTTGATTGCACTAACTGGTGTAAGTGTTGGCATGACGCCCGGGTTCACTCGCCGAGAGCTGAGAGCAGTTAGCGACCACTACACGCTACACGCCTTTGGATATTATTTATATTTACAAACACTCGCATTTATGTGTGTGCGTCTCCATAGGCGGTACGGTAATATAATGAACATGAAAGTAATTAAAATGATACGATAACATAGTTTTACTAGAAAAACGAAATATTATTTAGATTTTCTTTTATTAATCTGATTTGGATTGATTTTAAAGAAAATAATTAATTTTAGACTAAAATTAATATTCTCTTAATAAAACAATTTTTAATACTCCTTTCCATTTTATACAAGCAGCGTAATGTGGAAAACTATAAGTTTTTGATTATTTTCCATATTTAAATAGTTAATTTTAGACATTTCACTATAAACACAAAAATGAACGCACCTATATGTACATTTTTTTAGTCGTCTACTCCTTTCTCCAAACTTTACATTATTCTTATTTTGAAATTTCTAAGATGTCAGACTTGTCTAGTCCTTCCAAAGTCTGTTTCCCTCCTAACCTATCCTACGTCCGTCCATCCGTGTCCATTGTACCAGGTAATACCTATTGTACCAATTTGTAACACTATCGTCGGTGAGACAATGGCGGTGACGTCACGCGCCGGGGGCCGGTGACGTGCGATGACGTCACACAATGATCTCTCATACACATGTACGTAATTGCATCTCGTGGTCAGTGTGTACAGACTGACATTACGTTATGTGGATGGAAAGGGAATATAATATTAGTTTGTTTTGGTGTAGTTGGGAATGTATATCATGTTATAATTAAAGATTTATCGACAGTCGTTACCTTTTTTTTAACGCTGTGAAAATGCATAGAACTGTATACCAGTAGTTAGACTGTAGTAAGAGTCCTCAAAAGTCTAACCAAAAAGCACGAACGACCTAGACTAAAGACTGCCCGCGAACTAATACAGATTACAAATTGTGTTATTTCTGTCGCTCTCGCATCTCACTCCTCCTGAGGCAAAGAACTGTATGTGGCTGAAACTAGTCGAGGGATTCTACTTGAATAAGTATGCACGTAACTTGCATAAAATATCTAAAACGACGTCGAGTCGCGCCGTATATTCGATGATAGATCGTGTCGCATATCGTACCGTATTTCGTGTCGTGTCGTGCCGCATGTCGTGTCGTGTCGTGCCGTACGTCCGTGTCCCCGCACGCTCACGGTCCACAGGTCTTGCTAACGACACACCGGGGCCGCACTCACTCACTCACTCACTCAGTCTCACTGCGACTGTATCCTCATTAAAATAACTACTTCATTTTACAAGTATTTATTGAAATTATATTTGTGTGAATTCAAACTCAATTACTTATGTAAATTATACGAAAATTAAAAGTGTTGTTCTATTAAAACGCGTTAGGACAAAAACTTGAGGTGTAATTTTCGAATGAATTATTTAGTACCGAGTATTAAAACATTTATATTTGATAATAAGCGTAATTTGTCCATTAAAAGGAAATTATTATTAGCTCTAATTTGAAAACGTGTGTTAATACGATTATAATAACTGTTCACCGGAGGCATGTATTTACTATTAAACGAAACGCACGTCATTGTTTATCATTAACATCTTTTTACGGTTTAAACTAGTCGAGGGATTCGACTTATAGGTCCGTACAAACAACTCGTAGAAAATATTAATGTAATTTACTATCAAAATTATCAATTCTTAATTTTTGTTTTATTTAGACCGGATATTAATTATCAATCGTCAATTCCGGCAGCTTTGTTAAATGATGCTAATGATATACATATTACTAGCTGCGCCCCGCGGTTTCACACGCGTAGTTCCCGTTCCCGTAGGAATTTCGGGATGAAAAATAGATGTTGGCTGATTCTCAGACCTACTGAATATGGTCACAAAATTTCATGAGAATCGGTCAAGCCGTTTCGGAGGAGTATGGCAACGAAAACTGTGACACGAGAATTTTATATTTTAGATATACAAAAACACAAACCATTGATAACACCTAAATCTTATCATCTAGCCACAGTACACACAAACATAGACACAGGTCCCATGTATAGTATTCCTATTATAATGGTTCCCAGCTGTGGGGTGTGTGTGCCCCCCCCCGTGTGTGGGAGCCCCGCCAGTGGGACAATCTCGGCCCAATAATAGCATTTTAATGGCGCGCGATCGTATTGCCTTCATATGGGTGTGGGCCGAGGGATAAGCGATGGGCTTAAAAGAAGAATAAAAAGGACAGTACGTAGGTATTGATATATAAGTTATTTTGTAAAAATACTGTTTCCTATCGAAACTGATGTTCACGAGGCTTTTAACACAATGCTCTGATGCATGTAACCAATTATTTATAGTTGTAGATTCAATGGAAAAATTTAAACATTACTACTGCATTATAATTTTCACCTGAAGGTCTTTCCACAGTGGTAAATCCAGATGACGTTTATAATTTTCAGTTGTGAGAAAATAACTGAAATATAAATGTTTTTTTAATTATTTGAGTGTTGACCGCCTTACACTATCGTTTGAGAGGAAATAATTTACCAAATTTTGACCTGGCGCATGGTCCGATCATTAGCACATACCATCCCAGTCCGCTACCGCTCGTCCCCTGCACCGCACTCCGCGGATTCTCAGAACAATAGTTCCGCAGTTGTAATTAACTCGTTTTTTGTGAGCGCGGGTCACATGTGCCAATACCACCCCCCTCTCACCCCCCGCCCCTAGCAGGCAGACTTAATGCACACCTTGAATATCGACTAATATGTAACTGATTGTAAGGCAATGAAGTACTCATAGACTAGTGGTAGTTATGAATTGAGATATTTACGGTTAAGCTACGTATGATGCATCCTACTAATATTATAAAGCCGAATGTTTGTGAGTGTGAATGTGTGGATGTTTGTTCCTCTTTCACGCAAAAACTACTGAATGGATTTTAATGAAACTTTACAGTAATTTAGCTTATACATCAGAATAACACAAAGGATACTTTTTATCCCAAAATTCCCACGGAAACGGGAACTACGCGGGAGAAACCGCGGGGCGCCGCTAGTTTGTAATAATGATGGGTTGCTGTTACTGTACGGGCTCTAGATTGTAACAAATTTTAATTTAATGAAGTGGAAGGGAGTAGTCAATGACGGATTAAGACTTCTTGATGCCCCAAGCAAACCAAGCCTTTGGGCACCCCAGGGCTGTAGAATTTGAGGACGAAAAAAAAGCTTAGCTAACATTGACCTCGCTATATTCAAATATTCAAGGTAGGACATTTGTCATTTCAAGCATAGCTACGGCCCTGGGGGCCCCCTATCCTTATGTCAACTAAGAAGTTTTCTGGTGCCCTTCCTGGTTTTTCTGGTGCCCCCCTCCCAGACGTGGTGCCTTAGGCAATTGCTTAATTTGATTAAGGGTTAATCCGGGACTGGGAGTGGTCGATTGCTTGTAGTAACGGTCAAGCAACAATGGTACGAGTCTGTAACAGTAGGTGGACGTTGCTCGAGTGACTTTTGATTTTATGAGCGTTTGCTTTTTGAGGGCACGTTAATCCTCCAGTCCCGTACAGCCGTTACTTATGGACTAATGAATGAATAACGTAACATATTCATTCAATACATCATCTCATTATAGTAGCTGACCCCTAACTACTAGTGGTTCACACAAATATTCACCCCGCACGGGAATCGCACCCGCAACCTTACAGATGGCAGTCCGGCATGGTGACCACTCTGCCATTGAGGTCATCATCATCGTATAATAAAAATATTGTAGAGGTCTATTGGTAGTCCATTCACTTCCCGTTAAATCTGTTTGAATTAAAACCTCAAGAATCTGCCATTCCGTTTATGCGGAGTCATAAACAAAATGGCAGATTCTTAAAAAAAAATTAACGACTGATAAAACTGAATAATCCCTCTCATCGGCTGTAAATTGTAATTAATTTCCACGAACACAATCAAAATATTATCGAAGAATGATTTTAACAAATTAATATATTGAAGCCTTATTAATAAACAATGGTGCGCTGTGAATGTTTCATTTTACAATTTTAACTTTAATTGTAATTATTAATGTGAATAAAAATAATAAATGTAATGTGGTTTGATACTATGTATTGTGTACTGAGTTAAGTTACCACTATATACTCAGCATGGTTCCGGGTTCAAGTCCCAGCTGTGGCGAAAATTTTTAATGCATTTTTCAAAAAACTATATACTCGTGAGTAGGCAAAGGATTTAGCACGTTCATAATTATTTTTAGACAGCCAAAATTTTCAGAACCTTTTATTCAACTTAAAACACTTATCACCAACTGTTTGAGCTCTTTGGGTACACCATTATTAATTTATTTAAACAATCTAAGTTCACTAATATAAGTTAAGTACAGCATTATTACATAATTATCACATTATTGTAAGATTGTATTACATTACAGGACTTAGAAGTGGAATGTTCTATTTCCTAGGCAGACTCGCCAGATAGCGGTAGTTTTTATGCCCCCTCTTAATCAAATTCTTGACAGTGCCAGTTAAATATGTCCACAACATACAAACTGAACATGATTAATAGAATAGAACAATCTATATTCAGTATTTGGTTAACAACCAAAACAAACTCTTAGAATTAAACAAAATTGAACAGTATAAGTATATTAAACTTAGAACAAAAGAATATGTCAGTTTGTATGTTGGGGAAATCTTTACCTTCCTAACTAAATTCTCTAAATGTGTATAAAATAGGTGTCTAAGCCAGGTAAAGACACCTGATGGATCACACCACCCATCAGATTGTCAATATCGGTATTCAGTTTAAAGTACAACTTATGCCGGTACACGGGAAGTGTTTTAGTGTCGCGGTGTAGTGTATAGTGTCGGCGCGAGTGTCGGGGAGTGTCGCGCGGTGAGTGACACTCGCCGACACGGATTGACTTTCTAGATGGATGTAATAGAGATGTGATGATATGGTATTACCGTCTATTGGGAATAAACTATTTGAGGATATTTTGGTAATAGGAAATATTCGTAGTTAATGGTGTCGAGCTTGATTCCGGAGTTGTGTTAATGTAAGTTATAATATGTCTTTGGTTTGAGATCAACACACAATCAAGCTATTTAATAAAATAATAAATCAGCAGAACGAAAGACATCACAAAAATATCTGAAACATCATGATTTGTCATCAGTGTCTTTATTACATAAAGTTTTTTTAACAGAAATACCTACAATACCCATTCACAAATGCAAACTCAAGCTTATATCATAACAACCAGTGACTATGTTCATTAGTTCATTACCATTAATAAATACAATATTGTATGGACTGATAATGAAAGCTGAGCAAAGCTACAATATTTGATCTTTTCTACTCCAAATGCAAAATGAATAAACCCAAAGCCGGATGCAGCCCCTAGTCACAGCGCGCGACAAATTACACAAATGAACGAGATATGGACGTCGCGAATAAAAACATTTAGACGATATTTTTTAATTATTAAAAAGCGTCCCGGCCATCCCTCGGGTGAGACCAATTCAAACGCCGCTATTTATTTCTAGTTAATTATTTGAAAGCCACCCCCACCCCTTGCCTTCACCCCCCCACCTACCCTTGCAGGAGGGGGGAGGCATTGTAATTCACGTCTTCCATCAAAGAGAAATTGTTGTAATCCCACAAAATGTTCTTTCGAACGTATGAAAGATGTTTTTACAGAAAAAAAAGTGTTTTATTCCCAAAACGTTGTGTCGAGTAATTTTGCTGAGTTTAAAGTTTGATTTGTTGTTTAAGTATATACTATTACAAGTATATTAATATTATAATCGGAGTAAACAGTAATTAGGAAGTTATACAACTACATAACATACTGTACATAATTACTGTACAGTCATGGTAAGAAAAGGTTCGTCACCTTAAGATCTATTTTCGTTTGCTCAGTATGAGCTATACTCTGTTTTGCGTAGTTCAAAGGTGTTACATTATTTTGAATCATGTTGTCATAAAGTTAATTTAATGCTGACGACCGTTTCAATATTCGATCAATAGTGTGTAGCCTTGTCTTATGACTATGTCCACCATTCATATGGTTATTGGAACGGTATGGGACAGTAAAATTGCAGATACTGTACAGAGTTCAAATTCAAATATTTATTGTTACCATAATGTTGTACAAAGGTGGTAATGTAATTAAAGTATCAATTATGGACCCTGTTGGGTATTACAATATTTAAGAATTTTAGGTAGAGAGGACACGTCCTTTTATACTTAAACTTACATTTATCTGTCGACAAGCAAGATCATAGACAGATAGAATATTGTTGTTGTGTTGAATATTGAACGTTCGTTAGTACTTTAGTTTCAAAAGGTACTAAGAGATTATGTCTTACAAATTGATTAATCTAAAAACTTTCGAAAATTTATATTGATTTCTTTGATTTACGAACACTACTCATTGAAATAAAACACTTAGATGGATTTTTGTCACAGATTCTTTACAGACCCCGTGATCACAGTAGACAGTCTAGTGATCACGAGTTCCGTAAAGAATCCGAAACGTCAGAAAATGTAAAACAAAATATAATCACGACAAAAATTCGTTTAAGTGTTTTATTTCAATGTCGAAGATTTTCCAACTGTGACTGTACATAGGAAGTATTGATCAGAACATTACAATAAGGTATTGTGAACATTACATACAATGTGGAGATAACACACGATTACGGCGGTAATTATGATACGAGATCACACACCACACACTGCTTATTACATATTGTAAATACATGTGTGTGTGTTTGTGTAGTAGTTAATGGAGTCGATTGTGAACCTAATTATGACGAGTCAAATGACGAAATATAATTATAGACCTATGAACAGTAGCGAAGTGGTTTGCTGCTATGTTGTTATGGATTCTATTGCCGTGTGAAGTAAATGACGACCTCGATGGCAGAGTGGTCACCATGCCGGACTGCCATCCGTAAGGTTGCGGGTTCGATTCCCATGCGGGGTGAATATTTGTGTGAACCACAAATTTTTATCTCGGTCTGGATGTGTATGTGAATGAGTGTGTGCGTAGTTTCTGATACCCTAGATACAAGTCACGAACTTAGTTAGGGGTCAGTTACTGTAATGAGATGATGTAGTGAATGATTATAAAAAAAAAAATTGCGGGTTCCAAAAATGTTTGTCACGAAATAATAAGTTAAAATGCACTTAGCCTACAAAAGGACTTAGTTTACTTGCTTAGTGACTTAGCTTAGAGCCTACAACGATTAAAAATTTGATGTAAAAGGGTTAAATTATCCTAATGAGTAAAAGTCAATATTTCGAACAATAACGGTTTTATTTTCAGAATTTTACACAGTACATTCTTTACACATTCAATATAATGGAACTTTTGGTCTAGGAATACAGAACATATGTATTTAAATAGTGTACGAACCTTAACTCACTCCAGCAGGAACCACACGTAAAAATAACTTAACGATTTTAAATAGATACGTCCTCTCGCTACCGCCGTCGGTGAAAAAGTGAGTGAAGTTTAAATTCAAATATGGCGTCGCGACTCAACCGAGTGTTGCCATTTTATTAATAGTACATTTAATAAATTATATGTAAAAATAATATAATTAATGGAATATTTCCTAACAGCTCGGCCATCCTGCTAGAGCGAGTCCCATCGCTAAGTAATACAAGAAAGAGACTAAATAAAAGAGGAAGAAAGAAAAAGAAAATAAAACATTTTGTGAAACTTAACTGCTGAAATAGAATATCAATTTAAAAATAAATGCAATTAACTTAAACTAGATTAAACAATAACATAATTTTATGACATTCACGAATTTAATTTCGATTAAACTTAATACATATTTTATTTACCAAAAAAATTGCTTATTTAGATTTTAGATCATCAAAATTTTACTCACTTTAACTAACTTGTAAACATTTTAATAATTACATCTAATAGGCAGACAGTTTAAATTAATCATCTTTAAGTTTTAATTATACTTAGTTTATATTACCTTGATACCTATTAATTTTGTCAGGTGAATTATTGGAACCATTGATCAATATTGTTAATGCGACACGGACGTGATATCTAAGGGTGAACTATTATTATCGGTATTTTCCGATTCTGAACTATCACTGTCAAAATCTTTATTAAAGCTAAGCCAAGGTTTTAATTTGTCGCTGGCTATAATGTTTTCGTAACGTTTACCCCCTTTTCGCGTAAGTGGTGTGTCTTCAATTAAATAACGGTCATTAGGCAAAACTTTGATAACGCGGTAAGGACCCTGATACTTCATTAACAACTTTTTAGATTTCCCATCGTTATTCGGTATATCTCTCCTAACGTTAACCAAGTCACCAGTATTGAATTGTTGAGCGGGTCTCCGCTTAGCGTCGAAGACTTCTTTGTCTTTTATTTGTTGGTCATTAATACGTTTTCCTACTTCGGTTCTTACGTCACCTAACTCCTGTGGACTCATTTTTTCTACCGTTTCATCAATTACTTCGCTAAGAATATTTTCGGACCCACCTTTAAGCCGAAACCCAAAAAGGATCTCGGAAGGGCTCTTACCCGTTACTTTGTGCACCGTTGAGTTAATACCAAATTGAACATCTGGTACAAAGTCGTCCCACTTTTTATCGTCTGTTCCGTGGCATTTGGCAGATAGAGTATCAAGTATAGTCCTGTTGAACCGTTCCACTTGCCCATTGGCTCGCGGCGTAGCAACGGCGTTTAAAATGTGCTTAATACCTAAAGACTTCATGCATTCACGGAAACTTTTACTAGTGAATGACGTTCCCCGATCGGTAATAATTCTCGTAGGTGCTCCGAAATAACTTATATGTTCACGTAGTACTTTAAGAGTAGTAGCTGTCTTCGTATTCCTGACGGCCGTGACATTTATAAACTTAGTGAACCCATCAATTATAACTAGAATATAACAATTGCCCCGACTACTTCGTACAAAGGGCCCTAAGTGGTCCATATGAATGGTGTGAAAGGGAATTTCAGCCCTTGGTATTGGGTGGAGTTCACCTTGTTGTTTACCTGTGACACCTTTATGATGAGCACATTCAAGACATGATTGGACATATTTTTTCAAGAAGCGTCTCATTTTTGGGAACCAAAAGGACTGTCGAACACGCGCAAGTGTCTTTTCAAAACCAAAGTGGCCTATATCATCGTGATTCATTTTGGCTACTTGCCACCTAACACCCTTCGGTACTACCCATCGCAATTGTTCTCCTTCCGCATCTATCAATCGAAACACCTTCCCGTTTTTAAGCTTATAGTTTTTAACGATCTCTGCGACATTTACAGATTCTGGATCACTAAGGATTTTCTTCAGAGATTTCATCATCACTTGACTGAACAGTGACGATCCAATCTTCTTCGTTAAGCGTCAACACATCCAGTACATGTTCTTCCGTCGATGCTTCGTCGACCGGATTTCTGCTTAGAGCATCTGCATGAGCCATGCGATTCCCCGGACGATACTCGATCTCACAGTCAAATTCCTGTATTTGGATCCACCACCGCGCTATTCGTGGGATTAAATCGCGTTTTGTCATGGTTGTCCTAAGCGCATTGCAGTCAGTTAGTACCTTAAATGGTATGCCAATCAAATAAATGCGAAATCTATTAAGCGATGCAACTACAGCGAGTGTTTCTAGGTCGTATGAATGTAGTTTCTGTTCATCAGGCGTAGTTTTACGGCTAAAATAAGAGACCGGTTTAAAGCTACCTTCATCGCATTTTTGCAATAAAATCCCAGCCACTCCGTATTTGCTAGCATCAGTATGAACTTGCGTTTCACGCTTAGGGTCATAAAGCGCGAGTATAGGTCTACAAATTAAAGAACTTTTGAGCACATCAATAGCATCATTCTGTTCTACTCCCCACCGCCATTCAGCACCTTTCCCTAATAGGTCCGTTAACGGTTTGGCTATAACAGCAAACCCTCGGACAAACCTTCTGAAAAAACTTGCCAACCCTATAAATTGTCTCAACTCGTGGACATTTTTGGGGACAGGAAATTTTGCCACAGCATCGGTTTTTCTGGCGCCTGGCTTAATGCCTTCGGAACTCACCTCAAAGCCCAGGAAGTCTATTTTGTCGAAAAAGAAATGACATTTAGCCAATTTTAAAGTCAATCCGCCCGATTTTAATAAACCTAATACCTCCTCAAGTCTTTCTAAACCCTCTTCGAATGTTTTCGCTGGGATAAGTATATCATCCATATAAATCAAAGCATATTTTATTTTAGCCTCTAACAATATTTTGTTCATTGTTCTTTGGAAAACTGAAGGTGCGTTAGCAAGTCCGAATGGCATCCGTATGTATTCATACTGCCCATCGGGCGTAACGAATGCAGTTTTTTCTTGTGATTCCGGAGAAATAGGAATTTGATAGTACCCGGATGCTAAATCCAGGGAAATGAACAAATTATTGCCGGCAAGTCGATCTAATTGGTCTTCGACGCGAGGAAGTGGATAGTGATCTTTCCTTGTACGTTTATTTAAGGCACGATAATCTACGCAAAGTCTTTTTTCGCCAGTCTTTTTCCTAACTAAAACAATGGGGCTCGCATAAGGCGATGATGACTCCCGAATGATTTCAGCATCGAGCATTTCATCTATCATATCGCGTACAAGAGTTCGTTCTGTATGTGACATTCGATAAGGTCTATAGACAACCGGTTCAGTGTTTTCAAGTTGTATCACCATTTCTCCAGCAGTTGTAACACCTAGGTCCTTTAACCCCGACGAAAAACAATCATTATACTTCGTCAATAATGCTTTCAGCTTTGACTTTTCACTCACCGACAATAGCGTTCCATATTGGATAGTATCATCTAAGTGATCGTCGTCAAATGATACCAGAGACACGTCTATACTCGCAACTATAGGAGTAGCACGAGTAATAAGTACGGATTTAGCGAGAGTAATGTTTTGTTCACTCATGTTCATAATTAATACGCGCCCCACACCAGACTTGACAAAGTATTCACCTGGTAGCAGGTAGTATTCTTGATTGGCATCTCCTCTTATTAAACCGTTGACGTAGATTTGACCAGTAAATTTTGCATGATGGGAGTTTACTGTTACTACACTAATTAGATTAGGTACTAAGGTGACATCAGTTTGAACACGCATGAATAACTTAGTGTAATTGGTTTTCTGAAATAAAATTTCATTAGGAGTTTTTGTTATAATTATGTTGGGTTTTTCGGTAAATGTGTGACCAAGTAACACGGGGTAACTTAAGACGTTGTCATGAACAACGAATATTTCTATATATTCATGTATGCCTTGCACAACAACATCAGCACTGCAACGCCCTAATGGTTTTACGTGATGACCACCGATCCCTCTCATGAGAGGCAACCCTTCGTAGTCAAATTTCATATTTAATCGTTCTGCATCACTCTCCCTAATCAACGTACATTGGCTACCTAAATCGACATGACATAAAAGTTTTTCATTATTCACTAAAATTTCAAATACATACTTCTTATTGCTATCGCTGGGCGTAAGGAGTTCAGAAACTTGTTTCTCCTCTGTTTTTGCATTATCTGTAGAGTTATTAGCTCGGTCCTTATAACTATAACTGGAAGTTTGTTTATTAAATCTACAAAAAGCATTAGCATGTCCAACACGGTTACATGCATTACAGGTAACGGGAGGTTTCTTACATTCAAAACTTTTGTGTCCTTCATCGCTGCAATTATGACATACTATCTTCCTAATTGGCATCACCTTCCTATTATGAAGCGTAAGTTGCATAGCGGGTTTCCTATCCTGCCTCAGTTTGTCTCGCCTATCGTTTGTGTCTCTACTTATGCCTATTTTAACTGTTTTTAAATATTTGAGTACCTCCTCAGGTTCACGAAACTGAGCCGAGTGCTCCAACTCTAATAGCTCGATCTTCAATACCATTAAGAATGCAGTCAACAGCTTTACGACCTTTAATATCGCACCTATTTAATAAATTTATCTTTTCGTAAAAGTAATGTTCGAGCGAATCACCGTATTTCACCTTTTTAGATAACATATTGATCAATAGTTCCGCGTAATCATCTCTACAAGGAAACGTTTCTATTAGCTTACGCTTCCATTCTCCCCAAGAGTAGAGGACTGTGTCGAGAGCTTGGTACCAGGACTTAGCTATCCCGGTGAGCTTTGGTAGTGCGTAATGTATCGTTTCTCTTTCGTCCCACCCATAGATCTCGGCACACTCCTCCACCTTTGTAAGCCACGTCAATATAGTTTGTTCCTTAACCATAGGGTCAAACTCCGGTACGACATTACACAAAGAAAGCTTGGAAGTCGAAGATCCTTTCACAGTCTTTAAAATTTCAAGAAATTTATCTAGTACTGAATTAGTATCATCTGTCGTATTAGTTATTTTAGTTCCAGTTCGTGATTTAACATGTTTCCTTCCCGTCGGGGAGGAAGAAACTCGGTTAGAAAGCTCGTTATCATGATTTGAATTGTAATTATAGCGGCGGTTTCTGCTCCCCGAAGGGTCATGCTGGTCATCGTTGCGTGATCTCAATAAATGCGGGTGATGGCGGTTATGCTCGTAACGTCTTTTAACTAGTGACTTAGAATCGTAACGTGATTGAAAAGAATATTTATTTGATTTAGTAGCGGATGACCGATCATTATCCGCATTAACCGAATCATCGCTACACAAAGTTTGTCCAATGAACCTAGATGGTCGCAAACCAACAAGACGCCTACGACGAGAAATACCCTCGTTTACAGTTAAATCATGTGTGACTCGTTGTACTACTTTACGGCGTTTTCTTGGTAGATCTATGCTCGAATCCGTAGATGAATCAATAGCGTCGTTAAATGATCTTCGGCGGCTTTGCTTCCTTATCAAGCTCCCTTCCGCCATACTACTATTAGCATACTGATTAATATCGCGGCTTTGCCCACACTTTGGACTCCCTTCCGCATAGTATGTTTTATTAGCGTGCTGATTATTATCGCGGCTTTGTCCACACCTTGGACTCCCTTCCGCATAATATATATCATCTGAAGAGTTGCTGCGACCTTGCCTACCTCTCGGGCTCCCTGTCGCGTTACAACGTGATGAATAATTGCGGCTTTGCCTCATTCTCAGGCTCCCTGCCTCGTTATTAGTGTCACATGACAACCGACTGCTGTTTTGCCTACTTACTAGGCTCCCTCCAGCATGGCTTTTACTACGTAAGGAGTGCTTGCGGCTTTGCCTGCCACTCAGGCTCCCTGCCGCTCCCTCACTCACTTCATTATTAGACTGGTGTAATATTGATTGGATTTCGTACTCACCAGTGTCTACCACACCTTCAGAGCAACCCTCCCGGTTCTCAATATTCACCTCATCCAGTTGACCACCACCAAGTGTTCTCATGTCTCCCTCGACAGGCATCTGTCGCTCTTTACTGACGTTAGATCTCTCCATTATCTAAAACTTGTAAACATTAACTATATTAGATAAACGAAAGAACAAGTATGGTACTTATGTTATTGTTATGAACATTGTATATTATTATTAATTAACTAAACGTGTTTTGAAACCTATTTACTGGGTAACTATAAAGAATTGAAACCCAATTCCATTTTAATATTAGCGAAATTGTATTGTCCAATAACTACACACATCAAAAGTGTCTAGGGATCAACATATATTTTTGCAATAACTTTTCTCCTGATTGATATTAATTAAAATTTTCTTTAAGGATTCATCAAATAAAGTGTTTTCGTTTGTCACAGTAACGATAAACCAAGTCACCTTTGCATTAATAAAGAAATTTGCCATTTTCCTAATAAAGGGATTTTTGACATTTGAACCACTAACATTAAAGTTCGAAAAAAGACTGAAATAACAGTTTTCTTTAAAATTTTATTGGGTAACTTAAACAATTAATAATCCGTGTTTCTACCGCGAACACTAACAACACAAGAACATCGGTTTGGCATACTCAAAATGAGTTCATCCAAATCACGCTGTGGAATGGCCGCCCATGTTCGTTGCAACAACAAAAAAAGGTCTTCTTGCGACTGGATACCCTCCATATTCGGCAGAGCTCTTCTCTGTAGCATATCCCATGCATGCTCAATCGGGTTCAAGTCTGGCGACTGAGCAGGCCAGGGCAGGACATTGATGTTAGCTGCGGCGAGAGTCTGTCTTACAACTCTTGCGGTGTGCGGTCGTGCATTATCATGCATTAACTGAAATAAGGGACCGATTTGCACTTGTAGAGGAACGATGACGTCTGATACAATCGTCTCAGCATAAATTTGAGCGTTGAGGTTGCCTCTGATCCAAATCAACTCAGTTCTTCCGCCGATCCAAATACCCGCCCATACCATGATGGTTCCACCACTATAAGGATGGACTTCCTGGCAGGATTTTAATCGCTGTTGGCGTCCAGGGGTTCTCCAGTGTCGTATACGTCTTGTATCCGGTCTCATACCAAAACGAGACTCATCAGAAAAGCACACGAAACGCCATTGTTCTTCTGCCCAATTTCTGTGTTCAAGAGCCCATTGATATCGAATCCTACGATTGTGCATTGCTATAGGTGGTACCCGTAGCGGTCTTCGGGAATGAAGGTTCACTTCATGCAAGCGGTTTCTGACTGTTTGGTCGCTAATTAAGTTCCCTGAAGAGTGATGAAGCCGCACGGCTAACATCATGGCGGTTATTGTTGGAGCTCTTCGAGTTAAGATTTGAATGTATCGGTCTTGTCTCCGTGTGGTGCAGCGATACCGTCCTCCATGGCGCTCAGCCACGGTACCAGTGCTTCGGTAACGTGTCCAAAGTCGACTGATAACACTCTGACTTGTATTCAGAGCTAAAGCCACAGTACGTTGCCGGGAACCAGCTTCTATCATTCCCACGGCTCTGAGCATTTCTTCCCTGCTTAAATGACGTCGCCGCTCCATAATAACGTTGGTTTTAATCAGTAGTAGGGAAACAGTAGCACTAATAATGTCTTCAATGCGTTGTATGTTTTTATAGGGAAAATATTGACAGCTGATTTTCATCTTTTACTCGAATTTGATTCACAGTTCCTGATTCAAATTATGAAATGCACCAAAAAGGATCCATATAAATTTATAAAATCATAAATTTATTACAAAGCCACATCTCAATCTCAAGAAATCCGCATAAAAATGCTTGATCCCTAGACACTTTTGATGTGTGTATTATCAATATTCAAACTGCGTGTAATAAAATAAATAATACTTGTAACACCTGCTTTAGTATTCTAAGTAAAATGACTCACTTCTTATCATTGTTGTAGTTACGTATTATATTGTTAAATGATTTTACTTTCTGCTTCTATAATGTTATATTGTTAATACATCTGGTACTATACCTAGACCATTTATTTATGATTTTTAATGTTTAAATTCTTCGACACGTACTTGTACTGTATACTCGTACAAGTAGGACGACTCTTAAAATCGTAATATGACTCAATAATTTCCTCGTCTACCTTCAGTCTTAACAACAAAACTTATATGAGTACTATACAGGGTGTCCCGTTAGTAGTGGACCAACGGGATGTGAGGGATAGGGGAGACCGTTACCTACCAGAATCACTAAAATTTATTGTCCTAGGCCTTATAGTTTTGAAGTTATAACGTTTTTTAGTAAGTAGGTGAAATTATCGTACTATGTGCACATTTTTCTTAATTCTACAAATTCTATTACTTATTTTGATGTTAATTTTATTCAAGGGCGTTAAGAATACATAGGTTTTTCTAATTTAAATCATTTTTTAGTGTAGTTATCATTAACCTTAAAATTACGCAACAAAACAAGTGCAATTGTTAAATTTCAAAATACTCTAAGTGGTATTTGAGCTGAGCTGGTGTAAAAAAAATGTATTGTAGCCTTGTGGCACATTATTTTAAAAACATCTACATATCATAAGGATTACAAAAACGTATAATACTGTGTGTAATGTATTGTTAATAATTATTTGTTATGTGGGTAGGCGATGCTATTTAATAAATCAGTCTGAATCAAGCTACCTTGTTGTTTACTTCATGGTGACAGCGGTGAAGTGAAAGTTAATAAATTAAATTGTTTAGTTACGGCGAATCTCACTTAAATTTACTCAAGTATATATTAAAACATTGCAACAAATATTATATAATGGAGCACGCGAGACCTCCTGCCGAATTAACCCTGGAAGGTGGACCATCGTGTCGGGCCGACACGTGGCGGAGGTGGCTACGTCAATTTCAAATATTTTTAAAAGCGTCGGGAGTGTATAAGGAGCAAAAGGATGTGCAAGCAAGTTTATTAATAAACTTAATCGGTCCTGAAGGGTATGACATATACTTAACCTTAAAGTTCAAATCGGAAACGGATCGCGAAGATGTCGATAAATTAATTGACGCATTTAGTGATTACTTCGGCACGAAAACAAACATTATAATGGTGCGTTTTAAATTTTTTATGCGAAATCAGGAATGCGGTGAGAGTATAGACGAATATGTCACCGCTCTTAAACTCCTTAGCCAACAATGCGAGTTTGAACAACTGGAGGACAGCTTGGTTCGGGACAGAATAGTCTGCGGAGTGGTTGACAGTGCCCTACGGGATCGGTTGTTGAGGGCCGACGATCTAACCCTGGAAAGGGCGGTGAAAATTTGCCAGGCCAACGAGATATCCATGGATGAAAGCCGGCAGATTGAGGGTGTCAAAACTGAGGTCAAAACCGTGGCCGTGGATGGATTATGGAGGACACGAGGTTACCAGCGGGGAGCTAGGTCATTCAGTGGCGGACGTGGCGCGAGCGCGGCGCGCGGGCGCGTCACGGGCGCCGGCAGCCTCGGCACCGGCAGCCTCGGCGCGAGCACCGGCGGCGGGGCCGCGGGCGCCGGCGCGTCCGGTCCGGCTGGCAGGCGGCGGTGCGGCGCTTGCGGTAGTGAACAGTGCGCGGGAGGTGATAAGTGTGCGGCTAAAAGGGTAAAATGCTATTTATGTGGATTAAAAGGTCATTATAAAGTGATGTGTCGCGCTAGAAATAACAAAGTGTGTGAAATTATTGAGGACAGCGACGAGGACTCCGGTGAGTTATATTACATTACTATGATCGAGTGTGTGGATTCCATAACGAACAGTAATAATAATAAGTGGTTCGAAACTTTGTATTTACCAAAATGTAATTCAAATGTTTTATTTAAATTAGACACTGGTTCTGACCTAAATGTATTGTCCAAAGAAAACTTTATAAAACTGGGACTATCCTTGTCTGATTTGTCGAATGAAAACATACGAGCGAAATCATTTTGCGGTAATTATTTGTCAATATTAGGTTCTATGATTATAAAAGTGGTTTATAAACAAACTGAATATTATTTAAAATTTATTATTTCTAATCAAGTATGTGAAAGTATTTTAGGAAAACATGCACTCGAGACACTAGGCTTAATAAAGAGAATTTTTACAATATGTTTGAATGACAGTAACTATGATGATTTATTTAAGGGATTGGGTAAACTACCTGGTCAATATAGGATTCCATTATTAAGTGATGTTACTCCTTGTATCTGTCCTGTCAGAAAGATACCCTTGGGGGTTAGGAACCAACTACAAAAAGAGTTGAATCGTATGGAAAAACTGGGAGTGATAAGAAAGGTATCGCATCCAACAGCGTGGGTCAACAGTATTGTAGTTGCTGCGAAAAAAGATGGCAGTCTCCGGGTGTGCCTCGACCCTCGACCCCTGAACAAGGGCATCCGGCGACAGCACTACCCGTTGCCTACTTTAACCGAAATAGCTTCTAAGCTAAAGGATGCGCAGTTTTTCAGTAAGTTAGACGCTAAATCAGGTTTTTGGATGGTGGAGCTGGATGATGATAGTGCAGACCTGTGTACGTTCGGCACACCGTTTGGCAGGTTCCAATTTTTGCGATTACCATACGGTATAAATTCAGCATCAGAAATATTTCATGCTAAAATAAGGCAGCTTCTTGAGGACCTGGAGGGCGTTGACTCATTCGTCGATGACGTCATAATCTGGGGAAGCACGGTTGAGCAACATGACAGTCGTCTCAAAGCGCTCCTTGACCGGGCGCGGCAAGTTGGGATAAAGTTCAATCGTGAAAAGTGTGAATTTCGTGTAAGGCAGGTCACATACTTAGGTCACACTTTTAACTCGCAGGGTATGTCAATAGATCATACAAAACTGAAAGCTATAACAGAGATGCCTAGCCCGAAAGACAGGCAGGATCTTGAACGATTTCTAGGAATGGTTAATTATGTAAGCAAATTTATTTCTAATTATTCGCAGTTAGTAAGTCCGTTGCGAAACCTTCTTAAAAAAAACAATGAATGGTGTTGGGGTGAGTGCGAGGAGAGTGTAGTAAACGAGTTAAAGCGGGCGCTGTGCAGCGCGCCGGTGTTGGCGCTGTTTGCAACGCACGAGCCCGCCGTGCTCTCGGTGGACGCGAGCTCGTACGCTCTGGGCGCTGTGCTGCTGCAGGCGGGCCGGCCCGTTGAGTTCGCCTCCTCCACACTCACTGATACTCAACAGAGGTACGCACAAATTGAAAAGGAGATGCTGGCCATAGTGTTTGCACTTGAAAGATTTCATCAATACATATTTGGTAAAAGTGACGTTGTAGTTGAAACGGACCACAAACCCTTAGAGGCACTTTTTAAGAAATCTTTAGACTCGGTTCCGGCCAGATTACAGCGCATGATGCTGCGAGTGCAGAGATACGATTTTACTGTTGTTTACAAGCCAGGCAAATACATGTTTGTCGCGGATGCATTATCGCGGGCACCTCTTCCTGAACGGTTACAAAGTAACCTCTGTGAAGAGATAGAGGAACAAACTTGTTTTCTCATACAAAATATAAGTATGAGTGATGAAAGACTCAATAATATAAAGAAATTCACTAGTAATAATTATGAATGCAACAAATTATTAGAATACATTCAGAATGGGTGGCCAGCAAATAAATATGAAACTGATGAATGTGTCCGTCAGTACTGGAGTTACAGGGAATGTTTCGAGTACGCTGATGGGATATTATTTTGTAAAGATTTAGTGTTCATACCGAGCGAACTTAGAGAAGAGATGTTGTCGCGCGTGCACGAAGGACACCTGGGCATCGACCGATGTAAAAGACGTGCACGTGACGTCATGTTCTGGGCGGGCATGTCGCGGGACGTGGAGCGCACGGTGCGCCGGTGTCGCGTCTGCGCAGAGCATCGAACGCGCCCGCAGCCCGAGCCGATGCTATCACATGATATCCCGCAACTGCCATGGAACAAACTAGGCTCGGATATTTTTGAATATGGAAAAAAGTATTACTTGATATTAATAGACTATTTTACTAACTATGTGGAGGTGAGTTTGTTATCGACAATAAGTTCTAAACAAGTTATCACAGCAATTAAAGAACAGTTCGCAAGACATGGTATACCCCGAGAGTTAGTCACTGACAATGGACCCGCATATGCATCCAAGGAATTTAGAAGTTTCGCTCAGACTTGGGGATTTAATCATACGACGTCATCCCCAAATTATCCGCAATCCAACGGTCGGAGCGAACGCACTGTACGCACTGTCAAAGAATTATTAATTAAATGTTCCAAGTCAGGCAATGACTTTTATTTAGCTTTATTAAATTATAGATCAACACCTAGGGATGGCACAGTAAGCCCGGCACGACTCCTTATGGGGAGGAGACTTAATACCCGTCTTCCCTCGCACCCTAATAAACTACAGCCGGATCGTGACAACTCGACAGATTACAAAAACATACTGCAGAAACATGCAAAAAGCAAGCAATGGTATGACAGTCGAGCGCGAGCCCTGCCGGAGTTGGAGCCCGGTGACGAGGTGGTGACGGCGGACGGCGGCGCGCGGCGCACGGCCCGCGTGTGCTCCCGCGCGCCCCAACCCCGCTCCTATTTCATAAGGGATTGCACCGGGAGGGTTTTACGTAGGAACAGGAAGCACCTGATAAAACTCCCAACATCTCCGAGTCCCACGACGGTGTTCGATGAGACGGTATGTAACGATGATCCTGTTGAAGGGGACGACTCAGACAAATATGGGTCGTGTGCGAGCACAGACTGCAGTACCGACCTTGACGAGCCGGAGAAATCACCTAACATGTCGTATCCGCAACTCTCTAACAGGACAGCTGCAACGGAGGCTAGGAAAAAGATAAAAACCTGCATACGCAATAATTAAATTCTAATAATATCATTCTTAGCGAGTGCATGTTGTCTTAAACACGTAACTAGTAGTATAATGTACAATCTAATTGTTTAGTGAATAAAATAATTAAAAAACTCAATTAAAAGTGTAAGTACTAAATATATATAAATAAAAATAAAATAAAAATAATAAGTACATAAATCTTCAATAGGCTCCCATAAGTAGATAGTAAATTAATATTAAGTTTAATAAAATGAAAATGGATAACCTAATATCAAACCTAATATAATAAAAAACTTAAGAACTTAAAATAAATGTTTATATTGATTAAAATTGATTATGTTAGCAATTAACCTAAAAATATATAATATACATTTAAATGTTATAACATACTTATACTTACTTAATAGTTATTCTTGTTCAATACTTGTGATAATGTACATAAGTAGTCCTGTAACTAGATAATATATTTCCTAGTATTGAACAATTTTAATTTTATGAAACTTTTCAATTATGTCCTTAGTTTTATGTAAGTATAAGTATAGTATGAACGGCCACTATCCATCTCTTTTGAAAAAAAAAAAAAAGATATGTGTATAGAATGTCGGTTATTTAGTAATTAATAGAATGTATTGAATGATAAATATGCATAAATTATCTTATAAACAAATAATATAATATTATGCCTTATCTTGTATTTTTATATATTATAATTTAATTTAAGGGGAAGATGTAATGTATTGTTAATAATTATTTGTTATGTGGGTAGGCGATGCTATTTAATAAATCAGTCTGAATCAAGCTACCTTGTTGTTTACTTCACTGTGGTTTCAAATGAGTAGTTTTTTATTTTAACTAATATCAACGTAAAAAGGAACTTTTGAGAGAAAACAAAAATTCATTGCTAATTATGCAAATTCGTTTATTACTCAATTTATTTTTACATTAAGGGTTCAAAATGCTTTTCTTTAGCTCTTGTGCATTAAAACATCTTCGTATAAAGTCTTTTTGTAAACTTTTTTGGGCTCTTTGATGTTTTTTTATCAATTCAGCAACATGATTGAAATTTTGTGATAATTCTCTTTTTATCAGAAATATTTGTCTCATAAACTGCTTCTTTGAGGAAACCCTATAGAAAATAATCCAAAGGATTCAAGTCGGGAGATCGTGGCCTATTTCATGGCCGATCGCTGGCCAGGAAATAGTACCTTCGCGTCCAAACCATCGATTTGGGAACGTCTCATTCAAAAATTCAGTCACTTACCGTGAATAGTGGGCAGGTTCACCTTCGTACTGCAACATTCGTACGTGATTCTTAACTTAACGAAGATGTTGGTTATGCACAAGGCCTGAAACTGCGCGGAACCACATACTCTCGCGTACTTCTTAACTTTATTCGAAGATGTTGGTTGAAACTGCGCGGGAGAGAATGTGGTTGCAGTACGAAGGTGAACCTGCCCACTATTCACGGTAAGTGACTGAATTTTTGAATGAGACGTTCCCAAATCGATGGTTTGGACGCGAAGGTACTATTTCCTGGCCAGCGATCGGCCATGAAATAGGCCACGATCTCCCGACTTGAATCCTTTGGATTATTTTCTATAGGGTTTCCTCAAAGAAGCAGTTTATGAAACAAATATTTCTGATAAAAAGAGAGTTATCACAAAATTTCAATCATGTTGCTGAATTGATAAAAAAACATCAAAGAGCCCAAAAAAGTTTACAAAAAGACTTTATACGAAGATGTTTTAATGCACAAGAGCTAAAGAAAAGCATTTTAAACCCTTAATATAAAAATAAATTGAGTAATAAACGAATTTCCATAATCAGCAATGAATTTTTGTTTTCTCTCAAAAGTTCCCTTTTACGTTGATATTAGTTAAAATAAAAAACTACTCATTTGAAACCACAGTGTTATACGTTTTTGTAATCCTTATGATATGTAGATGTTTTTAAAATAATGTGCCACAAGGCTACAATACATTTTTTTTACACCAGCTCAGCTCAAATACCACTTAGAGTATTTTGAAATTTAACAATTGCACTTGTTTTGTTGCGTAATTTTAATGTTAATGATAACTACACTAAAAAATGATTTAAATTAGAAAAACCTATGTATTCTTAACGCCCTTGAATAAAAATAACATCAAAATAAGTAATAGAATTTGTAGAATTAAGAAAAATGTGCACATAGTACGATAATTTCACCTTCTTACTAAAAAACGTTAAAACTTCAAAACTATAAGGCCTAGGACAATAAATTTTGGTGATTCTGGTAGGTAACGGTCTCCCCTATCCCCCACATCCCGTTGGTCCACTACTTACGGGACACCCTGTATATATATACTAATATAAAATTTAACCTCCTAATCCAAAAGTTCCATCATTATATTCTCGATATCAATTGTGTTTAATTGTACGAAAAGCATTAGCAATAATATTATTACCGTACTGGTGTGAAACAAGCAAAATAATAATTAAAAAAAATAATATTATGACGGTATTTTAGCAGTAATTCAAATATTAGATCGAATTCTACAATTAGTGGGCGGGATAAACAGGAGATCTGTTGGTTAAATGCCTGTTTATCCCACTTCTGAGATAAAAGGGTTAAATTATCCTAATGAGTAAAAGTCAATATTTCGAACAATAACGGTTTTATTTTCAGAATTTTACACAGTACATTCTTTACACATTCAATATAATGGAACTTTTGGTCTAGGAATACAGAACATATGTATTTAAATAGTGTACGAACCTTAACTCACTCCAGCAGGAACCACACGTAAAAATAACTTAACGATTTTAAATAGATACGTCCTCTCGCTACCGCCGTCGGTGAAAAAGTGAGTGAAGTTTAAATTCAAATATGGCGTCGCGACTCAACCGAGTGTTGCCATTTTATTAATAGTACATTTAATAAATTATATGTAAAAATAATATAATTAATGGAATATTTCCTAACAGATGATAATCAAAAACTTAAGGGTAATATGTCTGTCCGGCTGTCCGGCAAGAAACAGGTTCGTTTAAAATAATACTATGAGATTACATATATAGATATCATACATATTATTACACTCATCGAAGTAAGTATAAAAACTAATCATTACTAAAAATCATTCCCAATAGGTCAGTACCTATAGTTTTAAACCGTCCGTAAAGGCAGAAGGATGGACCACATTCCTCCCGTCCTTAATTAACGTTCCCTGACAAGCCCGGGCCGGGACTCCGATGAAGGTCCCGTTATCTGTCACGGGACTCCGGGAGTGACTCTATAAAACACGACATGTGTGCCTCATTGAGGAGTCAACATTGATGTACAAAAACACTAGATAACAGCAGATATAGCACAATCTTGAACAAATCGCACTCGAAACTGTTCGCAAACATTCACCATATTTTTGAATGTCATCAATTTCTTCGAATACATCAACTTCTAAACCCTGGAAGATTTAATGGAAACCTCGACTTCACTACATTAAGTAACCTCACTTATGGAGAGATAAGATATGATATACAATTGAACAGAACACAATGAATGAATGAACGAAATAACCGTAAAACCATAAACATATTTTTTTTTGCAAATTCAACCTTACGCGGATATTTTAAAGTTGACAAAGAAAGTTTTATATGAGCGCACTGTGCCCTCATTTTAGGGGGATAATTTTGACTGAATATCTTGGGTCGTATATCTTGAGATTTTTTATTCATCAATGGGGCCCACCAATTTGTCCCCGGACCCATCCCGGACCTGCCCCGGACCCGCTAAGAGGCGATTACACCCTCGTTTGACACGACGTCGGCACTTCATAATACTGTGAGGACCAACCGGTCATTACATTGAATCAATACATACTTGAAGGTTTAAAGGACGACGATATGACATGAAATGAAGCGATGGAAGTGATAGTTTCATGGTTTTTGAGTTTCCAAGGGCTGATTAAATAGGCGGGTATGGTCGTACTAACATCATTGAAGGCTGTAACGGGAGCTTTCGAAAGTAGCAGTTGGTTTGGTCAACAATGTCGTAGTACAAATAAAGGACTCAAATTATAGAGGTATGATTGCGGAAAAACTGTCTGTTTCGGATGTTTACATACATTTTCGTATGGTTCTAGTAAAAAATAAAAATCGTGTAGCACTCGGGGACTGCCGCGGTAAAGCTATTGCATAGCAATTTTATCAACTACATAATTGCTTTTTTTTATTTTCGTATTGCAATCCTAACCTTAGAAATTTTGATGTTGTACTTGGGACTTCATTACAATAAAAACTTTGTCTACATTACTATAAAAACATTTTGGAAAATTTACAAAAAAAAGTTTTCGATAAAAAAAAAAAAAACGTGAGGTTTTTTTTCGTTACGGAATTTCTGGATTCGGTCCCCGCGCTCAAGGCCCTCGATAGAAGCTATGCAATAGCTTAAAAATATTTTTTTAACCTTTACCGGACGTATAGTCAAAACGCTAAATAAGGAAGACTTATCTGTTACTAATTAACAATGACACAACCTACTTATTGCTGTAAAACTTAAACATATACAAGTAGCGTGACACACAATAAACGTGATAATGAAATCAGATCGTTTACTGCGTGAATATTCCGTCCCATAAGGTATTAGTGTAGTGAGAACAAATGGAACATACTGGAACAAACGGCCGAGATTTCTACGTACCATGTCAACACTATGTCTCGTACTAACTCCACGTCAGTCCAGGTGATATCCCGCTCCGGTACTGTGACCTCACACGACACAGTGTCACACCGTGTCAGTACTTACTGGTTCATTTGTACCGAGTGACTCTGTGTGTAACATCAAAAGGAAAGGTTGAAGAGTGAATTCGTTTTGCTTCGAATTGTGGGTTTCATATGCTTTGTTGTACAATGTATAGGTAAAAAGTATTGTTGTTAATGAATTTCCTCCTTAAACTCTTCATCGGTCCAGTAGCGTCAATTTGCCTGCCGAGCTAGAGGTCTCAGGTTCAATTTCTGAGTTGATGCATGTCTGAGGTGGTGTCGGTGTCAAAACATGGCCAAGGTGATTACGCCTATTCCTTCTCGCTGTTCCAACATTAAGAGTGAGGTAGCTTTTGCCCTGTAGTTGGAAGTATAACATAAGTACCTATTATTTATTATAAAATTTAATTATGACGGTATAAAAACATATCATTATAGTATTCCACTGAGAAAAAAACAATGCAACGTGAATAAAAAACGTCTTAAATTCCTACTACCCCTACCAAGTTGCACTACATCTCAATTCGCCTACCACCTACAATACGTCAACATGTAGTAGTACTCAATACATCGCCGGTCGCGGCGGCGGCGGGCCATACAACGAGTATTGGGAGCGACAAATGAGATTACACCAACGGGAAATACTCGATACAATGTTTTATAGCTGACGAGGAACGGATTGGTGTTAGGGCACAGTGTGAACAGGTGTAGTAGGTTTGAGGAAGGCGGCGGTATTGAATTAGAATACAAAAAGTGTCTAAAAATGACCTAAAGTAATGTGGAAACTGATTATGGCGGTATTGTGCAATATGTTTAACCAACTTCAAAAAAGAGGAGGTTCTCAATTGGGTCGGTTGTTTACATGGTATAAAATGAGGTCGCTTCCGCTGTCAGTTCCTCTTTTTAACTCCTCAACGGACTTTAATGAAGTTTTCAGCATTAGATAGAGTAATTAAAAGAGATTCTTTCAGTCGATCGAATAATTTCTTAATAGTTTTGACAGCACTTACGGAGGCTGCGAAGCAGAGAAACCTTTGAAAATCATAGGAGAAACCATTGCTCAGCAGTAGAACTACAAAGGTTGCGACAAAAGACAGTCACATTTATTCAAATGCCATAAGTATACTTACTGCATGTTCATTACACTGTGTCCGTACTGTTGCGTCGGTCCAGTGTGTGATGGTCCACCTTCTATATAATAAGTTATGTACTATATTATATAAGGACAGGACAATATTAAACATGTCTGACATTACACAACGTTGCAATATTATTATTATTGTATTTACTTCGCAGAGTTCCCGTTGATGCTGATTTCGTGGGAACGTCTATCCAAGTTAAATAGCTTTGATTTGGCTTGATGTGTATACAGCCCATAGATTAATATGTATCTTATGCAGCATTTTATGAAGCTTAGTTCTTACCGTACGAAAAGCAGTACCTATCACTACTACTTGACGCCGATATTCAGAGAGAGTGTGGTACCTACTGCCCCGAGAGAGGTCGAGAGGTCGAGACAGACCGGGTTCCACAAAGGCATTATACTAAACAAATAAACTTATTGAGTTAGGAATGTAAGGTTCGATTCCTGGGTTGAATGAAGTTTTTCATTGATATTTTCAAATATAGGTCGGGTTTTAGATAAATAAATTAATATAACTAGAAAAGCCATGCTACAGCTAATTAAAAATAAAATATTCCTCATAATTAATATCTTTTACGGGAGATTTACACGTACCGTGTCAAATGTCCCGTAAAAGATATTAATTATAAACAATGACGTACGTTTCGTTTCATAATAAAAATATTCCTCATAGCTTGGAATAAAAAAGAGAAACAACTTTGCACTGCAATAAATCAAAAACAAACCTTTGTACAGTCTTAAAATCTTAAACGACCATGCCTACTTAAAACTTCTAAACGTTATACAACCACTTCCCTTGTCACTATTTCCATCGGCGTTCAATATTGTATAACTCGATGCACACCTTATTCTTGGTATATTTTCCCACGTGCAGTGCGAGGGGGGGCGTGGTAGGGGGAGGGTGACCTTTACGTAAATACATGAAGACTTTAGACTTGTTATGAGATGCATGTTGTGGGTGTGAAGACCAATTATGAACGTTTGTTTGTTGTTGAAATGTAACGATGGATTGATGTAGTTTCTATTTTTACTCTTTGGTTGAGAAAGAGTAATGTGACCCTGTTACTAAGATTCAGTTGTCCGTCCGTCTCTCTGTCTGTCTGTCTATCTATCACCAGGCTCATCAACAGCCTGTATTAGTCCACTGTTGGACATAGGCCTCTCCCAATTCGCGCCAATGTGCCCTGTCGGCGGCACGTCGCATCCACTCTCTCCCTTCCCCCGCGCAGATCATCGCTCCACCTAGCCACAGGACGTCCTACACTACGCATTTCTGATTCATTTTCCGATATTGATTGATTGTTTGGTATTTAGAGGAACTCTATTCGAAAGTTCAAATAACGTTCATTATTATGATTAATGATGTCATTTTGTTAACATTATTAATTCATTCATAATGTATTAAACGAGAGTTAGTTTACATGTTGATACATGGTATTACCTGCTTTTGTTATTTAATATGCCAAAGTGCTTACATTATACGAAAATTCGTAGAAATATTATGATAAAAGGCCTGTAACCTGCAATACGACAATCTATTTACAAAAGTTCTTTCAAAACCAGTCCAGTAATTTTTAAAATTAGCCAAACAATAGCAGAGAACACCAACCTACCTCTTAACATAATTTCGATAATTGAATCATAACACAGTAAAGTTGGCCATAGACGAGTCAGTTGAACTGATCAGTCCAGACATAAAACTGTGGCGTCACTCCAAAAGTTTTAGGCCAACTAGATTTCCCCACTGGAATTTGGAATCGCTCCGGTGATTGACGACCATTTTTGGATGGACGCCAGTTCAACTGATCTGTTAAACTGACTCGTCAATGACCACTTTAAAATACATCGACATCCATCACGTACATAATTTAACTCCACTAATCACATTACATTGCGCGTTCGATTGAAGACGTGTGCTCTCTCGCGAACACACCGCGCAATGTATGAGCAACTAGCAGTGCTTTGCGGTTTCACCCGCGTAGCTCCCGTTCCCGTGGCAATGTGGGGATAAAATATAGCTTACGTTACTCCTTGAGAATGTAGCTTTCCATTAATGTAAGATTTTTTGGAATCAGTTCAGTAGTTTTTTAGTTAAATGGTAACAAAAATCACATTTTTCCTCTTTATAGTATTACTAGCATTGCCCCGCGGTTTCACCCGCGTAGTTCCCGTCCCAATGGGAATACCGAGATTAAATATAGTCTGAGTGATTCTCTGAAAAGTAAACTATGTAATCCTCACTCCTTACTTTAATATTATAAATGCGAAAGTAACTCTGTCTGTAACTCTAGTAACTCTCTACCTTTTCACGGCTAAACTACTGAACCGATTGACTTGAAACTTGGAACAGCTTATGATCTAGGAAAGAACATAGGCTATGTTTTATCCCGAAATTTCTACGGGACCGGGAACTACGCGGGTGAAACCGCGGGGCGCTGCTAGTAGTGAAAAAATTTCTCAAATCGGTCATCCAGTTTCGGAGCTTTTTCAGAGCAAACAAACAATCATATCTTTCCTCTGTATAATATTAGTATAGAAGTATGTATAGACTGTGCGATGCCACCTGAGGCACGTAATGATGTTAGCGTGTAATTGATGGTTCAGGAGGAGCGATTACCGACTACAGATGGGGCAAGTATATCTGTTTGATTGTATGTCTAATAATGACTTACACAATTATTTCAAGCACAGGAATCGAATCCGCAATTGTTTGTTGGAAAATCTGGCATAGTGACTATGCCTATTATGTGACTTTAATATATTTGTATCGCACGGGAATCGAACCTACAACTCTTAGTTGAAAAGTAAGTAATTTTGTCTTGCACAAGAATGGAACCGGTAATCCTGTTTTGACAGTCTGGCATGGTGACCAATATGCCATTAGGGGTCAGCCAGTTCCATCAAATTCAATTTAATTACAAATAGAGGTAGTGGGGATCGGTTCTCGAGCAAGGTAAATATTATTCGTGTGCTCTACAAATGTTTATTTTACTCTGGATGCAGGGGGTAACCTAGTTAGGGGTCGGTTTGTGTCATGAGGTTGATCAATCAAACTGGGCCTTTTTCGACATGCTGGTCAAATTATGTTTCAGTGTCACGGAGCACAATTATTGCGCTCCGTGTTCAGTGTGCATCATTTTAAAGACGGTTGGAAAGTATTTTGTATGGCTAATACAGTGCAGTATGAGTTAATTCAATGACTAGCTGTGTCCCGGGGTTTTACCCACACGATTCCCGTTTAAACGATTCTTTTGTAATTTCACGATATTATTTGTACAGTAGTTCTAGAGTTATAAATGGCGTAATTAAACGACTTTGATATATTAATATGCCGGGTTTGCATGACTTCAAAAACGCGATAGATATAGCGATTTATCGATATCCAACTGTCAAAATATGATAAAAATACACGCCATATTTAATTTTAACTTGTAATAAATTTTATCACATTTGGTCATGCTCGCGATATCGATATTATTTCTCTCAGAGCTCCAGGACACAACTAGTAATGAAGACTGTTTAACCTGTCGTCTGTACTTATAACGTGTTCTAAGTGAGATTGTCCGCGCGGTAGTTATTTAAACCAGGTCCGGATTGAGGACAAAGACGCCCGAACATAAAATGGGGTATTTGTCGTAGATAGCCCCCGTATTGTGCCGGGACACATCCCATTGTGCGCGACCCTCGTCACAACCGCGACCACATAAAAACTACGATAACAATACGTTTAGTACAGGGAGGGAGTCAGGGCGAGGGCGTTGGCGAGGTGTGTAAGGTGTTGGAAGAAAAAACTTACATTAGATGATAGGTTACAATTTCATTTACAAAATGGATACATTGTGGATAATTAAATGTACTCTCCGAATTGCAAGTTTAGGTGTGAAATTGTGATTGGGTATTTTTATTTTAAGGGCTTGTTGCTCTTGATTTATTTTTATTGCCAAACACATAGTATGGACTAGGTATAAGCATACTGATTTTGACTACTGTACTCTTTATATTTGAATTTAGCTCTGTACATACCACCATGTTGTAAATTATACTTACTGACGTGCAACAAACTATAATTTTCACCATCGCCCCCGCCCCTCGTCCTGAATCCCTCCCTGGCCGTCGAGTATCCCTGAGTGGACACTCGCGGATGTATTGAGCGCCGCTGACCGCTGATTATTATAATTTGACTATTATTCGCGCGATCACAATAATGCGATCACTAATTTACATATTGTTGTGTCCGCCCGCCATTACGTGACGTCAGAGGGACACATTTAGTGGACGCTTCCTATGGTCGGGCACGTTTTATTAAATACCTTCACGTTTACATATTGTAGTGATTTTTGATACATACACCTTTTATCCATACTAATATTAATCCTACTAATATTATAAAGCGGAATGTTTGTGAGTGTGGATGTGTGGATGTTTGTTCCTCGTTCACGCAAAAAACTACTGAATGGATTTACACTAGTAAACTTTACAATAGTATCCCGAAATTCCCACGTGAACAAGAACTACGCGGGTGAAAACGTGGGGCGCTGCTAGTCTAAACTAATATGATAAAGAGGAAAGATTTGATTGTTTGTTTGTAACGAATACACTCCGAAACTACTCACCCGATTTCAAAAATTCTTTCACTGTTGGAAAGCCACATTATCCCGGAGTGTCATAGGCTATATAGGGTGAAACCGCGGGGCGCTGCTTCTTGTTCCCGGCAATTATTAGATTTTTTCTCACCTTTTACCTTCCCTAGACCTCCAAGAACATTTCAAGACCAAGATAAAATAAATCCGTTCAGCCGTTCTCGAGTTTTAGCGAGACTAACAAACAGCAATTGATTTTTATATATATAGATATTGTATTGAATTAAACACAATACATTTATATCCGCTGAATATGTTTAAATACCGCGGCGTGTGTCGCGCGACGTCTGAACACGGAAGAGGCGGGACGCACAGACAGACTGACAACACGATGTATATTGATATTATACGGGATTAGACGATACAGGAATACTACGTAGGTGTAGGTAGGAGTGCATGAGTCACACTATGTCTTAGAAGTAAACTTGGTATATTTTTCTATTGTCTATTTTTAGTTTTATCACTTGATATCTGCTCACCCACGTTCTATAATGATTGGTGACTCATTTGTGGGACGAGAAAAATAGATCATTATTATTGAAATAGTGCGATGTAAGCAATATCTTACTTAACATAACATAACATAATCATTCACTACATCATCTCACTACAGTAACTGACCCCTAACTAAGTTCGAAACTTGTATGTAGGGTATCAGAAACTACGCACACACTCATTCACACACACACCCAGACCGAGACAAACATTTGTGGTTCACACAAATATTCATCCCGCACGGGAATCGAACCCGGAACGGATGGCAGTCCGGCATGGTGACCACTTTCCTTAAGCTGCTCGCTCACGTCAGAATTAAATTTCTATTTCTGACCGACTTCACACAGTGCAATAAGTAATTACTTTTTCAACACACATGCTCATAAAGGGGCTCTTATTCGTGCAAAATTAAAAACATAATGACACCTATTATTCACAAGTGAGTTATAGATTTTTTTTAGTTCTTCGATACAAAAAAAAATATAACATAACAAGACACTATTAGAAAAAATAATATTATTAGTAAAGACTACAGCTCTTCTTCTAAACTTGTAGTTTCATTTATAAAATACACAAATTATAAACAAAATTGTTTATATTCTAAACAAAACTCTGCACTCCGAAACTAAACCCTAACTCCATCACAATAAGACACAAAACAGCATAACATATCAAAACTAAACTTAAACAAAAATCCAATTTAAATTTGAACTCTATTGCTATGGCAATAAAGACGTGTATTAAGATAAGATCGCGGTAGATTGGCTGGTCTCGCGCGGGATAGATGGGCCGAAGATAACTGATAACAGAGGGATGATAACAGGGGGTGAGAGAGGGGTGGAAGAGGGGATGAAGTGAAGAGTTACTACGTAATTAGGGGATGTATCTAGATGGGGGTATTTGTGAGGTATTTATATTTTTATTCTAATTGACCGCAGTTTTACCCGCGTAATTATGGTTTCAATTAGTTATTAGTCACAGTGATAATGATAATGCAAAGCACAAATTAGTCGAAACATTTTCGAAAGTTATTCATTTTTATATTTGAAAACAAACCGAAAACTTTTTGTACTTAACATAATTTTGATTATGACAACATTAAGGTAATGCATGAATTACAAAAATAATATTTATGTAAAAAGTTTTTAAATGTTTTATGTTTTTTAACTAAATCGGAAAATTGAACCATGTCTTGATAGTTTCTCTTTGCAGGAGTATACCCTGAACACATCCCGCTAATTACTCGACAAGAATACAATAAGTCGTTCAATTAATCACCCGTCCATGAGTGATCCCGTGACGTCACCGGTCACCGGGTGACGTGTGTTGGACTGTATCACACGGAGTGGTTAGACGGGGGTGTGTGGGGTGAGGGGTGAGCGGGGGTGGACGGAATAACATTTTATTGATGCATAGACAGATATACTTATTGTGGACGTACTGTTATAAGTTTTTCGTTATTTTGAAGCATAAATGATAAAGTTTGAAAATATGAACGATTCATATACCAGCAGTGATGTGAACCCCTCACTGATAGTTGTCATGAAATACCACCTTTCCTATCCCTTGTACCACAGTTTAGGAACAAAGTGTAGTGACGTCACAACACAACAAACACGAGTAGACATCCATTACGTCATCGATACACAACACATACATCGGCCATTGCAAAATTAGCTAATTCAACACTTTGTTAAATGCACCTTATAGCTATTGATATAAGGTCCAATATGGCTTGACACAATACACCGGTCAGTGCAGAATTAGCTCATTCAACACATTATTGTATTACACCTTATTAGTATTGATATTAGGTCGAATATTGCATGGTAATGTTATGTAAGGCTATCAGCGCCTTTTTAGATGATTAGTTTCTAGGTTATTGATTTCAACCTTACGTTATTAGATTTAAAGTTGATTTTCCAATGTGTTTGGTATTAGTAGTTCGTATAATCAGAGATTATTATTTTCGACCTTATATCTATTGGTTTAAAGTTGTTTTTTCAATGAATTGGTAGTTATAACCTTTTAGTGGTGAATTGAATTTGGATGTTTTGATACAGTTACAAGAAATGTTTGTTAGTTTAGTGATTTCGGTTGATTATTAATTAATTAATATTCGGTACTAAGAATTTAAATCATTAACATAATATTGGAGTAATATTTACTACAAGTAATAATTATATTTAATAGGTACACGTATAAATGTACGAAATAAATCATTAATTTTATATTATAAAGCTGAATATATTGTTTTTTGACTGAGCTGATCTCTAAAACTACTGAGTCCAATTAAAAAATTCTTTCAGTGTTAGATAGCCTATTTATCAAGGAAGGCTATAGGCTATATAACATCACTGTACCACCAATAGGAGAGGAGTTAACGCGGGTCAAACCGCGGGCCACAGCTAGTTAATTAAAGCAACCAACTCCTCAGTGCTACGACGTAGTACTACGAGTTTACGTCGTAGCTGCTACGAGTTTCGTAGCGTTTCATTTGCATTTTTCTTACAAAATGAAGGTATATAATTAATGCAACGAGTTTTTTATTTAATTATTATTATGTAAATTTTTAGTATTAGAAATTATAAATAATTTTATAAACAGTGGTCATCTTACTAGACTACTAAACAAAGGGTTGCAAATTTGATACCAGACGAGGTAAATAATTCTATGAATATTATGAAGAGGAAAAATTTATTTGTAACGAATAGTCTCTGAAACTGCTGAACCGATTTCAAAATTCTTTCACAAATGGAATTATATGAAAGAATATTTTATGTATTCCCACGGGAACTGGAACTACGCGGGTCAAACCGCGGGGCGCCGCTAGTTATTTTGTACTATGAAGTAATTTTCATTGATTACTAAAATCGCGACACCTACTCCGTTGCTATTGTAATGTAGTACAATAGATTGTGGGTCAGTGCGGTGCGGTGCGGTGCGGTGCGGTGCGGTGCGGTGCGGTGCGGCGTGGGACGTCTCGTCTCGTGTTCACTAAGTCCGCCATTCACCCGATATCATTTACTAATTGGTAATTTGTACGATCCCCGATATCCTGGCAAAGTGTAGTGAATGGAGATTTTAGCAGTAGGATGACTATTTGTAATTTAATTATCCTACTAATATTATAAATGAATTCTAGAACCACTAAGTACAATAAAAGTATATATGTTATGGGAATCAAAATATATAATAAAATACCAGACAATATAAAGAACAACTCCACCGTTCATTTAACAAAGAAATTTAAAGAACTTTTAATAGAAAAATCTTACTACTCAGTGAACGAATTTTTGCAAGATAAAAGTATCTAATTTTTCGATTTAGTTTATAAACATTTTTAAAGATTTTTATTTGTAAATTATAGTTATATTATTATTTTGTTGTATTCTTTATTTGATTTTATTTAAAATTTCCTAAGTTTTTAAGTCTGATAGTTTTATTATAGTCATAATAATTTGGTAAATTTGTTAATTAATTACATATGTCATTTTGTTTAAATATTTTAATGAGCAAGTTTCTGTTATTATTTTATTTTATTATTGTAAACATTTAAATTTTAATTTTTCATTTTAATTTTGTTTTTATGTTAAAATTTCATTTTAATTTTATGTACTTATGTAATAACTAAGTTATAGTAGTTTATAAAAATAGTTAATGTAATATCCTTACTTAACTTAAAATTGATATTGCATGCTAAATACTAGCTGTTAACAGTGACACTAAACAATTGTATTTTAATAACATCATGTAAACACCTGTTTTCGCAATAAAATATTTTGATTTGATTTGATTTGATTTGAAAGATTGTATGTTTGTGAGTTTGGATGTTTGTTATTCTTTCACGCAAAAACTACTGTATCGATTTTGATTAAATTTGGTACAGATGTTCCTTATAACTAGGAATAACACATAGGATACTTTTGATCCCGAAATCCTCATGGGATTGGGATTCACACAGGCATAGCTAAGCTAGTATGGGATAATTTAGACTAGACGTGTCCGGGCCCGGACGGGGCGCGGACGAGGCAGTTGTATATAAACTGCTTTATACAAATTGTATATTACGTCTCAAAACCGTGCTCCGTTCGGAAAACAAATACAAATACGTTTATTGTTCCAAAGAAAGAATAGCCTAAGTTATACAGTTTGGAGCTAATTTGCGGTACAAAAGTATTTAATTAATACATATTACTAATAACTACACAATCTATCTATACTAATATTATAAAGAGGAAAGACTTGTTTGTTTGTAATGAATAGGCTCCGAAACTACTGGACCGATTTCAAAAATTCTTTCACTAATGGAAAGCTAATTTATCAGTGCGTGACATAGGCTATATTTTATCCCCGTAATCCCACGGGAACGGGAACTACGCGGGTAAAACCGCGGGGAGCTACTAGTATATTATATACTTAATAGCATGCGTAACAATTTACGTACACATATAATTCCCAAAATAATGAAGGTTAGTTATCCACACTAGTCTTGACCGTCGACTCGCCACCCTGTATGTACTGTGGTAGATTAGCAGAGTAAGTCCGGCGGTCCTTTGTGCGGTGGTGGTCAGTGGTTTTATTTTTATCCATTGTCAATTTTTCATCGGGAATTTACTAAATCTTTGAAGTTGTTTGTCATATTTTATACTAGCTGTGTCCCGCGGTTTCACCCGCGTAGTTCCCAATCCCGTGGAAGTTTTGGGATAAAACGTAACCTATGTTCGATCCCGGACCATTTGCTACCTCTGTTCCAAATTTCAAGTCAATCGGTTCAGTAGTTTAGCCGTAAACAGGTAACAGACAGACATACCTTTCGCATTTATAATATTAGTATAAGTAAATAAGTATAAGTAAGGAGAGTTAAGTATATACATATTTGTAATGTGTTTGTGAATTTCTCAAAAACATTACCACATTACCAGAATCTAAACATTTTTAGTTTCGACTCACATCTATCTAGGTTATGTAACACTAAACGCAGGAAACGAAACGCGGTGCAACAACTAGTTACACATACACATACACACCCACTGTACTGAGATGATAGTTTAGATAGCGCGGTGTAATGTACGACTAGCGACCCGCCCATACTTCACACGCCACTCCAATGTACGTATGGACATACATACTTACATGTAAGTATATAAACTATGTATTGCTGTTTGGCCCGTTTTAAGGGATAAAACAAAGTCAGACAACAAATGTTTTTCGGTAGTATATTCTATGAAAAGAAATCAAAACAGTTCAGTTTTTTAAATAATATTTTAATCGGTGCACCTGAGAGGTAGGTCCACATAACAACTCAGTGGGTTCCCGAAGGAGGGCGTCGTCGGGGTCGGCTGAGAAAGCGTTGGCGGGACGATCTTACCACCTTCGACAGTAGCTGGTGGGACACTGCGAAGGATAGGGATGGTTGGAAACGTTTGGGGGAGACCTTGGCCCAGCAGTGGGACACTATAAGTAGACAAAAAATAAATTAATGGGTGGTCTTTGCCGATGAGTGGCTTAGATGATGAATGTCGTGAGTGTTGTTGGTCTTGGTGGTCGTGTTAACATAATCAACAGTCGTGTCGTAGAGTTAGATCAATCAAAAGTAATCTTTGTTTTAATAATACATTAGACTTATCATCATCATCATCATCATCATCAGCTCATATATTGTCCCCACCGAGGGGCACGAGCCTACCCTGAGTTAAGGTGATTTGGCCTTAGTCAACCACGCTGGCCAAGTGCGGGTTGGGCGACTTCACACATTAGACTTATTTACTTAAATTAATTAACCTTAACCCGTTATAACCTCTTCCCCATTCACAAGTACATCATCAAAGCCCGAAACTCCATCAAAAAATCCTAATTCAAATTCAAAAACACGTCAAAATACTTCCCGAAACGGAAATGTTAGTTCGTCGTAAATTAAAATTACTGTAATTTATAGTAGTCCCGAGTTCCCTCAGGAGCGGGGACGCGATAAAGATCATTAAAACTTACTTATTTCAACTTGAGAGTTTGCGACACCGCGCGTCTGGAAGATGGCAGCGGCGATAAGGCCGCCCGACGCGTCACTATCGAAATCTCCACGAGTCTGTTTGTTTCATTTAGTTCGGACTTTTGAAGTTATATTTCCTTTGAAATGTTTTTAATATCTGTTTAATGAACGTTCGTTAATGAGTGTCGGAATGCGATATTTTTACCTGATTGCGAGGAAGATGGTTGTGGTTTTTTATTTCTTTTTGTTGATATAATGTTTGAAATACAGATTTTCTTTATTTCAAATGTATTTAGTAATTCATGAAACTATTAAATAATTTATTTACACAACATCAACAGTATTAACAACTCTACACTCAAAAGAGGTACTACACTCGTTGCACAAGTGAGTCCAGCGGGCACAGTTAGTCTATCTATACTAATATAATATTATAAAGAGAAAAGATTTCTTGTAACGTATAGGCTCCGAAACTACTGAACCGATTTCAAAAAATCTTTCACCATTAGAAAGCTACATTCACCCTGAGTAACATAGGCTATTTTATCGCCGTACTCCTACGGGAACGGAAACTACGCGGGTAAAACCGCGGGGCGCTGCTAGATGAAACTAAACCATAAACTGAACGAAGGCGTCACTTCACTGAAATTATATAAAATACATATAAGATCATGACTCATTCACACATTACGAGTGGCGAACACACGGACCAACAGTACACACAACTTATACATTAGTTTTATTTACAAAAGTTATTGTTGATCGTCGCGGCTATACATACATGTGTGACATGTCTCCACAGTCATCCTTGGGGCACCAGGTTTAATTCCTGGGTTAAGCTATAATTGCTTTCACAACCTGAGCGATTAAAAGGTATGACAGATAACATTTTAAGATAAGTGATTTTTTTGAAAACTAGCGGGTCCCTTGGTTTCGCCCGCGTAACTCCCGTTCCCGTAGGAATATGGGGATAAAATAAAACCTTCCCACTAAATCACCCTATCTATTAAAACAAACCGCATCAAAATCCGTAGCATAGTTTTAAAGATCTAAGCATACATAGGGACAGAGAAAGCGACTTTGTTTTATACTATGTAGTGATAGGAGTAATAAATTATTTGATAAACACAGTTAATGTCCGCTCGTGTTACGTGATTTAGTTTTAAGTTTATATTGTTATGTATGTTAGTCTTTAAAGTATTTATTCTATGGGCCTCTGTTTGCAGTTATTTGTTTAAAACTGTAAATACTGCCTGAAATAAATGATGATTTGATTTGATAATTGTATGAATATAAATACACTAAATATTAATGAAAATTGTATCAGTAATTTTAATGTACACGGGATACCTTTTATCCCAAAATTGTAACGACATTTCACAATAATATAAAACCAGGGGTTTAGTATAATGTAGAAAATGCACGCTAATGTTGTGGAGGAATTGTTATATTGTAATATGTGAGGGACGGACAGACGGTCAGCAATTAAACAAATGACGTCATTATACATATTTGATAGAAGTGGGACAAGGGGACGCAACACGACACACGGAGACTTAGGGTGACGTACTTATTCAGAAAAACGAGAAAAACTGTATCATTGCTATAAAAATAAAGATTATTGTGATCCTTCACGATGCATCCATCGATGGCGTATCTTGGCTAATCACGAGAATGGGAGAGAAGATTTTTTTATTATTTTTAAAAGACTTGTTACCATGACTGTGCATCTGGCCCGCTTCTTAAAGGTGTAGTTGTAGGGATTTGGGTATAGGGCGGTTACATCAAAGCGTTTTGAGTCCGGTGTTGCAAACGACTTTCTTCAAAACTTTAAATATTACTATTTAATTGCGATATTGTTACGGTGAACACTGAACAGTGGCGCAAGTACATTGCATCGTTGATTCGTTGCATAGAATTGCTCATTATTTGAAGTCTAACAAAACTAACATTGACCAGCTACTTATTTTTATTTATCTATAAATTAATTGTAGGATACTTTTATGAAATAAGGAAGTCAGACTCTTCAATAAACTATGTATGTCTCTAAATCGTCCACTTTAAAGAGCAGTGTGTCCCCGTTTACCTTTTAAGATATTAAAGAGGAATGATTCAACGGAGAATGTTCTCGAACGAGTCGGCACGTCATTGTGACGTCACAATCATTATGTATTACACCTTATAATGTCTATATACTTATATTATATGTAACGAAATGTGAAGGCGTCAGCTTTTAGTGTATTAAAAATATTATAATGTACAGATTCAGGGAAAAATGTGTTCAAAATTATTTGTGTGGATGTATTTTAGAGAGCTCGTTGGTATGTCGCACTAATATTGTTGAAGCTTATGCGTGTGTGTACTCTATGAGAGTGAAAAATTTCGTCCAATTTTTTTCCGAATTTTTGTAATGGAAAGTTTTTCATATAATTTGATACAATGTACTTATAACTTGATTTCTATTAAGATTCATCATAGCACTGAAAAATATTACGTAGTATTAAACATGTTCATATCTTAAGTATAACATATAGGAAAAGAAATGAAACACCTTCATTTTGTTTTCATTTATTACATACGACTATAATGCTGAGCCCTATAGACAGCCCATATAGGACTTCTTGCAGCACTTCCTACAGCACGGGTACTTCGGCTTCCTCTTCCGCGATTCTCCCTTTATCTTGATCTCCTTCTTCCCGAGCCCGAAGCGCGGACACTTCTCCTTCCCGGGCCGGATCTCCTTCTCTTTGTTACGCTTCTTCTTCTTCTCCTTTAAGAAGTCTTCTATCCTCTCCTTCATCACAATCTGCTCCACGTTCATCGACGTATCACTCTTGTCCTTGTCTTTCTTCTTCTTCTTTTTCCCTTTAGTAGCTAACATGTCTATCAGACTGCTGAGTTTCTTCTTAGCGTGCTCTATCCTCAAGTCAATGTCTGACGCTGTCCGCCTGCCCTTCAATCGTGCGTTCTCTATTTCACTCAACAAGTCCACGTTGAATCTGTGAGCTTCCTCTAGTTCTGAGTTGTTGGGGTGTTTCGCTTTTAAGTCTCTGTATGACTTCAGTTCAACTTCCTTTATCATGTCCATTTGGAATTTGAGTAGTTCTATCTGCTTCTTCCTTAGCTCCGGCGATATTTGTGTCTGGTTAGCGAGACTGACCGTCACACACGCTAGTAGTATCACTGCGATCATGTTGGAGTTGGCCGCGAGTCGGGGCGTGTTGTTATCGACTGCAATGCCATTGGGTTTTGTTATTGCTTCTCTGATAACGTTTATGTTTCAAATGTATTATTTTTATGATTGTTTGAATTATGGTTTGCGTTCAGAATTCATGTTGAAACTTGTATGGAATCGACAGCTTGGAGTTAGACATCTTGATAGTGTAACTGTATCATTAAATAAATGTTTCTAATTGCGCTTAATAGCTAAGACAGACAAAATAATATTTAACGGACTTCAAAAAAGAAGGATTCTGTCAATATTTTTTATTTGGACTTATAGACGTATGCTTCGCATAAGTTGGACTAATAAAACGAACTAAAACCTAGAGATAAAGTTATCAACGTCGAAATTCTTTCGTCGGAAGGCTTAGGCCATTCGTCTAAGAATTTATTTAATTGATTCGTCTGCTTTAGGGCAGAATTAGTGTATACCAAATTTTAAAAACAGTACAAATTGTCGCGAACGGTTTCGCTTTACATTATTAAGTGAAATGAAACTCCAGTCTCGATTCAAACAATGTATTTCAATCATAATTAGGGTTCATTGCCTCCATTTCGGGGAGTCGGAAGCTTTCTGGAGTCGGTCTGTTCTCGATTAGATCTACCATGTCTTTGAAGTCTGCGTACAGAGTCTTCACCTGGTCTATCGAAGTGATCTCACTGATGTTACTAGACTTCTTAAACTTGTCCATTTTACTGAGGAATTCAGTCAGATATTTGTATCTCAAGAACGTGTCAGTATCATTATGTTTCTTTAGCGTTTTCTCGCATTCTTTTATCTCATTGTTCATATCGATTATACTCTGCTCGTAATCCTTTTTAACTTTGGCTAATGCTTTGTCATATTCCTCGTCCGCGTTCAGTATTAATATTTGTAGTAAAATGGCGAATGATAGTAATTTTTTGTACATTTTTTGTTATACATATATTGTGAAGTAGAAACCTCGACAGATTGAAACAATCAATTTTATGATACGATAACAAATTTATGGCTTAACTAAAATTATTATTTGGGTTTGAATATTTAATAGCATTCCATGTTTTCGCAGATTGACCGTGACCTTAATTGGTAGAAGCATCATCACCGTATAATATGGTGGTGGGTTCAATTCCAGTTGATTTAATTTTTTATAACCATAGAGAGCTGTATGCTGATGCTCACCGGTTTCACCCGCATTTTATGTCTTGGTCAGGTTGATTATTCATTCTAAAGCATTTATTTTATCATTATACAAACAAACACGTTAACGAACACAAATATTTTCCTTGAGCGAGAATCAAAACATTAAAAATTAAAAAATGTCGTATAGCCCTCTGGGTTGTGAAGGTCTGATGGCAGTCGCTTCACGTAAAATACTGACATTCCGCCAAATCTGGGTAAACTGAAAACCGACCCCAAATAGACATGGGATAAAGGTTCGGAAAAGAAGAAGTGAGAATCAAACCTGTAACACATCCTACTAATATTATAAATGCAAAAGTTTGTATGTTTGGATGTTTGTGAGTTTGGATGTTTGTTCCACTTTCACGCAAAAACTACTGTATTGATTTTGATTAAATTTGGTACAGATGTTCCTTATAACTAGGAATAACACATAGGACTTTTTATCCCGAAATTCCCATGGGATTGTGTATAAGTAATCGTATGTTTTATTGTAACTTTTTGTAGTCACAAATCCTACCAATAGATGGCACTGTTACTTAATTTTTTAACACACGATGGATATGAATTTTGCCGAGATTGTATGATACTATGACCTATGCGTTCTCACGGGAGCGGGTCCTACGCGGGTAAAACCGCGGGGCGCTGCTAGTACATTATAATACAACATAATAGCTGTGTCCCGCGGATTCACCCGCATAGTACCCGTTCCCGTGGGAATGCGGAAATAAAATTATACTAAAAACCTTTCTCTCGAATCACTCTATCTATAAAATAAAACCGCATCAATTTTGATGCGGACAGATTTCTGTTGCGTAGTTTTAAAGATTTAAGCATTCATATACAGACAGCGGGAAGCGACTTTGTTTTATACTATGTAGTGATACATGAACTAACCTCCAAAAGGTCGTGGTATAATGCTGTAAGAATTATGAAGACTTGTTAACTATAAGTAGTGAAGGGTCCCGTAGTTTCACTACCGCTATCAGGCCGACACCAGCGACTAAATTATACTAATCACGGAATCGCCGCGCGGATGAGCGACACTGTTTTTTATCTTCTACTCTCAGGCGGTGACTTGCAGGCCCTACTAAGGGACCAAACATACGCAATGTATCTTAGTAGATTAAAGCCCTCTTTCAGGTAAAGTTCCGAGTAAGGTACTCACCAAGTAAAAAAAATTGTCACTTTCTTACTTTATGTCAAGTGACAAAGACAAAACTTGTGAGTAGCTATCCGATACTTCATCAGCAAATGGTGAAACAGGTCCTAATATACATACATATTGGGTGTGTTTGGGTGAACTAAGTTGTTGTACTAGTATAGTACGAGTAAGTGGGTAGTTGTACGCAATTAGGACTCTCTGTAATTTGGGTTCTTTGTTCGTGCTGTGATGTTTTTGGTCAGTGTCGTTTTGAACTCTAACAATCGGACTGAATGGATTAACGTTTCTGATACCCTAGATAAAAGTTTCGAACTTAGTTAGGGGTCAGTTACTGTAATGAGATGATGGAGTGAATGATAATGTTATGTGTACCAGTAGGACTCTTTCACGATTCCATCTGTACTACCGCATTGTCAGGCAAATAGTATTTCGAAAACATTTATGTGTACCAGTTTGAAGGGCAATGTGGAACCAATCGTTAGACTTTTGACAACACTATCATAACAAATGGCTTAAAGTGCCCTCCGAAGCACTGAAACGCTCATAAAACCTTGGTAATGTATCAGAAATGAACTCTAGAATTCGTCAGAATTTACTTACAATGAAAATAGTCATATTTTACTAAACGTTTGAAGGTTTCGGCTCAATATTCTCTTTGTCGAAACATGACTTAAACAACGCTATCGCCTATCGGAGTAGACAGCGAATTCATATTGACGTTCACATACAATACATCGTGTATCAATAATTGGAGCAAAAGGATCAAATTTACTAACAATGAATACAGGAACTCAAATAGAAGAGCGTTGATGGAAGGTGTCCGGTACATTTCAAATTCATACGTACATCACTACATAGTATAAAACAAAGTCGCTTTCTCTGTCCCTATGTACGCTTAGATCTTTAAAACTACGCAACGGATTTTGATGCTGTTTATTTTAATAGATAGAGTGATTCAGTGGGAAGATTTTTAGCATCACCCCCATATTCCTACGGGAATGGGAACTACGCTGGTAAAACCGCGGGGCGCCGCTAGTTTATTTATAAGGAAACATTGTGAACAAAACTGCACACACTGGCGAAGAGTAGGATATTATTGGGCATTCTACCCCACCTGCCGTTCCTACGTCTCACTCCGTTCGCCTTCGTCACTTTCGGTGTGGTAAAATGCCCAATAATATCGTATGGAGTAGGAGCCGTTCAATATTTCCGTTTTAAAACTTGATTTACTTACTTGTTGTACTCCGCTCGCCTTCTTCTTATAATATAAAACAACACATCACACAACACATATAACTTATCGCACATATTTCTTCTACTAATGGAACTATACGAGCATAATAAACTAAAATTCAGGACAGATTGTCTCATGTCTCTTCACAGAGCAAGAAATAGCATGCACCTACAGACACATGCACATTCTATTTCTATGACGCCAGATTGCGCACCAAGGACATCCAAATTTTAATGTAATTAACTCATACAGTCGACACTAGCTTACATGTTAACAAATAAGGGTGCTTGCTGCTTGAACCGCTAACCTAAAATTCAGGACAGATTGTCTCATGTCTCTTCACAGAGCAAGAAATAGCATGCACCTACAGACACATGCACATTCTATTTCTATGACGCCAGATTGCGCACCAAGGACATCTGAACTTTAGGATACCGTAAACATTAAACTAACATTTGGGACAGATTGTCTCATGTCTCTTCACAGAGCAAGAAATAGGTACACCCAAAGGCACACACACATTCTCTTTCTATGGTCCCAGATTGGACACCAATGACATCCAAATATTAATTTAATTAATTCATTCAACTAACACTACCTTAGACGTGAACAAACAACTACCTACTGGTTGCTCTGCTGTTACTTACTTGTTGCGTTGTTTTATTAAGATACTTTCACACTCATACAATCGCCTTCGAAACGGTTCGTGCGCCGCCACCATCCCGTGCTCGCACGTGGCGCAGTATTTTATTTTATTAATCTTAGGTAAACTTACGGCTAGATTCATGTATATAAAAATGAAAAAGCGGTTACAAACAGAAATTTACTAGTTTCCACAAATAAAAACACATGTTTTGTTATCTAGCTACAACACATAAATTTAATTAAAAACATATCATTTAAGATTCGCTTGAGTTTAGTCAAAGAAGTATTAAACACATCTATATCAATAGATTTAACTACTTGCTCTAAATAAATATGATAAGAAAATTAAATAAGATATCAATATGTATAGTGTAAATGAATCTTTAGAGTCTCAAAGACTGCAAAATTGCATTATAGGTAAATTTGCGATATCCGAACTTTATTATACGACCACCTGTATGTATGAGATTTCGTTTTATTAAGATGCTTTCACACTTATACAATCTTAGGTAAACTTACGGCTAGATTCATGGAAGTATATAAAAATGAAAAAGCGGTTACAAACAGAAATTAACTAGTTTCCACAAATAAATATTAAATTATGAACAGTTGCAAATATGATTCCCGTAGACAGTACTTACATATAAAAACACATGTTTTGTTATCTAGCTATAACACATAAATTTAATTAAAAACATATCATTTAAGATTCGCTTGAGTTTAGTCAAAGAAGTATTAAACACATCTATATCAATAGATTTGACTACTTGCTCTAAATAAATATGATAAGAAAATTGAATAAAATATCAATATGTATAGTGTAAATGATTCTTTAGAGTCTCAAAGACTGCAAAATTGCATTATAGGTAAATTTGCGATATCCGAACTTTATTATACGACCACCTGTATGTATGAGTTATTTCCATGTATTCAAGAATTACTCAGCATGTAAGATGATAATTGTGCATGTTACAGTCTCTGATTAAATTTGTTTTTTAGGGGAGTTCCTAATCAATGCAATTAATTTAAATAGAAGATGTTCCTAAACCAGTTTTGATAACTTTGCATATTATTTTATACTTAATGTTTCATAATAAATTGTTAGTTCTATCAATCTAGGAATTACTTGAAAGATGAATCATAATAACAGTACCTACTAAGCCTTTAGATGAAATGATTATGAAAGTTCGTTTAAGTCGTTAAGTAGATGATATCGGAACTGGAATCAGAATCGGATGCTGAAGAAGAGAATGTGTGACAAAGTAGGATTAAATTAATGAAATAAAATAATACCTACATTGCTAATCAGTCTTTTTAATTTCAAATACAAACAATAGAACGCCAACCGAGGCGTTATAAAATCAATCATTATTTTAATAAAATAATTATGTATTGTAATTGTAATTGCAATCTGTCAAATTTCTGCAAAAGATTTTCAACTTTACCACAAAGCTGGAAGGTTCACGTTCGATTGTCAAATTTGAGAGATTCCCTATGCGACAAGTATAAACAGGTTTATACGTGTTGATCGGAGGTTCAAATCAATCATAAATTCCGACTAATGACAAGTTTTACTGCAACATATGAACTAACTTTTTGACGCGAGTTCGTTTCATGGATTAGTCTGCACAAAAAATGTTTCCACGATTTTTTCTTTCAGTTCGTTTTTATTTGCATCTATGAAAAAATGTTTTTTTAATTCTTTATTTCACATGTGTGATGTCAGGTAAAGTTTTACATCAAGGTTTATTAAACAAACATACTTACTTTATTACAATTTTATAATGTAATCAAGAGTGTCATGTAGGTATCGTCTTCATCTTTGTCTTGTGTGTGAATTCAATCACTACGATTTAATTGAACGTAAGTAACATAAATTAGCCATACAACTGTAAGACCATACAATTAAGGTTTAATTTTCTTTTGGAATAAATATTGCTGAAATGGTATTTTTTATGAATAAAACCAATCAATTTTGATCACAATATAACATTCGCTCCAGTATCTTCCAGTGTTATACACCAGTTACTTCCGCAACCTCCAACTTATAAAATGTAAGTAAGTACTATTAAATTTATTGAATTTGCATTTAATCGCTACCCAGCTACGGACCTGGTTTTTGCCTGCCGGCTGGTGTATCGGTAGTATATCGCTACTCAGCTACGGACCTGGTTTCTGCCTGCCGGCTGGTGTATCGGTAGTCTTAATTAAGACATAGTTATTAGTTCCAAAGTTAATCATTATGTGTTCCATTGCAGGTCTGACTCCGATGTATATCAGTCCCGACCGACAGCTGTAGCCGAGGTGCAGCCTAAAAAGAAGGTGTCGAAGCGCAAAGCATCCGCGACAAGGTCATCGGAATCTAAATCAAGGTAATTTTGTATTACTGCTTGTACCTATAGGTCCTTGGTGTGTATGTTATGTCAATTAAAATGATATACACAGTTAAACGTTGGTTAGTAGATTTAAAACTGTAACGCAGAGAGCGTTGAAATCAATTTCCATTAAATATTATTTGTTATTATATAACATAACATCATGCTTTCTATCTTCGTAGGGTTTGACAGAGAAGTACTTATATAATACACCCTCAATTCGTTAATTAAAAACTAATGTTATGTAATGTGTTGTGTAAATGATTATAAAGAATATGTTAAATTGTTTACAGTAAAAGACACACTACGGGCTCGGACCTCTTTGGTTTCGAGGAAATAAATAAATTATCATCACCGACCTCAACCGACTTCGGTTCGAGCCTGACGAGCCGTGTTGCCAACGGCAAAGTGCGGCGAACGGCGGACATCCAAGGGGACTTTTATGTGGAGGTAAGGGTGTATAATAAGGCTGAGGTTGTCTCCACCCCTAAAGAGCATCGGTGGAAGAAAGCCTCGGTCGCTCTTAAGGTCCAGCTGGACCGAGACACGCCGCAGTGGGACGGGCTTCAAGTGTTCATGAGACGGACACATGAGATGTTCAATGATTCGGAGCCCGTCTTCTATAGCGATAACACATTTTAACTAAATATTTAAGTTGATAGAATAGGCACCAGGTACCTTGTTATTGTATTTTGCGACCGTACATTATAATTGCAATAATAATAAATTATATTGCAACATCTAATAGTAAGTTTAAAACTAATTTAATTTAAAATGCCTTTCTGTACTGTTTGTAACACATCTGTTGAGCGCAGTCACTGGACAGGTCACCTACGTAGTAATAATCATAAAAACAAAACTATTTCGCATTTTTGCGAAGGTGTTGAAATAATACATTCTGCATTTCGTAATCGTATAGCTTCTTATAGAGTTATCGATCCGTCTGAGAATTGTTCTCTAGAAACATTTCTTAATAATAATTGGGACAAAATTAAAACTTTAATTGACATATCTCTTAAAGAACATGCTTGCCTAAAAGTTAATTTCGAATATTTTGCTTTGTTTTTAATGTTTAAAAATGATTCTCAGGATATGAAATCATTTGCCACAAAAAACGTTACTCTGCATCAGAATTATGAATTTGATTCATTAATGTCTCAGATAAAAAATACTTTAACAAAAAAGATAGAAGAATTTCAGGACCGAGACAGTGGATGGACGTTCTTGAGTAGTTCTCATTTGGAAGTCAATATTAACAAATATCAACCGTTGCGCGGTTCAGGCTTTATCGAATTACCTCCTGCAATAAAATCGAAAAAAGCATGTGTTAATATCCGCAATAATGACGAGTATTGTTTTTTATGGTCTGTTGTTGCTGCTTTATATCCAGCTAAGATTCATCCTGAAAGGGTATCTTCTTACCCTGATTTTCGTAACGTTTTAAAGGTAAAGGACATGTCATTTCCAGTGAATTTCTCAGATATTGCGCGGTTCGAAGTGAATAACCCTGAAATTTGCATTTACATTTATGGTTTAAAAAATAATACTGTCATAGGACCGCTTTACAAACCAAAAGCCTTAAACGGAAAGGTGATTCATTTACTTTATTTAGAAAGAGATGATTTATCACATTACTGTCTCATTAAAGACTTGCCGCGACTTGTTAAAAATCAAATAACAAAACACCACAGTAAACTGTACTTTTGTGACGCTTGTTTAATGTTTTTTAATTCATGCGATGACCTTAGTTCACATAGTTGTGGAGGTGTCGCCACTGAACTACCTCCAAGGGGTTCTTTCATTCAGTTTAAAAATTATAATAGAAAGCAAATTGTACCATTTGTTGTATACGCCGATTTTGAAACAATGCTAGAACGCTATGAATCTTGTGACCCTGACCCCACTAAGGCGAGTACTGTAACGCGACAGCGACATGTGCCTGTAGCTTTCGCTTATCATATCACATGTACGCTAGACGATACCCACAATCGTTACGTTTCTTATCGCGGTGCGGATTGTGTGTCAAATTTTGTGAAGTCTATCTATAAAGATGCACAAAAAATTTACGATATTTTAAAAAATAATGTTCCTATGATTTACTCAAATGATAATGCTCGTGACTTTGAAAACGCGATGACATGTCATATTTGTGAACACTTCTTGTTGGGTGATAGGGTTCGCGATCATTGTCACTTGACTGGTAAATATCGTGGTGCAGCCCATAGTTACTGTAACATACAATACAAACTGCCAACATTTTTGCCAGTATTTTTTCATAATTTATCCGGATACGATTGCCACCTTTTCATAAAAGAATTAGGTGAAGCTCCTGGATCTATTAAAGTGATACCGAAAACAAAAGAAAACTATATTTCATTCACTAAGTTTATTCCCATTTCTACCGGGGAAAGCATCCAGGTTAGGTTTGTAGATTCTTTCAAGTTTTTAGGAACTAGCTTAGAAAAGTTAGTTAGTACAATACAAAAACAAGACTTTAAACATTTAAAATTTTATTTTCCCAATATAAAACAATTAAACTTACTCACCCGTAAAGGAGTGTATCCATATGACTATATGTCTCAATGGGAACGTTATGAGGATACGTGTTTACCCTCTAAAAAACATTTTTTTAACTCTTTAACCAATGAAGCAATTACCGATGAAGACTATGAACACGCTCAGTCTGTTTGGTCAGTATTTAATATTCAAAACATGGGTATGTACACAGATTTATATCTTAAAACAGATGTTCTTTTGTTAACAGATGTATTTGAAAATTTTCGAAAAACTTGTAAACTACATTACAAGCTCGATCCCGCGTTTTATCTTACAGCACCAAGTCTATCTTTTGATGCAATGCTTTTACAAACAGGGGTTCAATTAGAATTGATTAGTGATGTTGAAATTTTTAGAATGATACAAAAAGGTATTCGGGGAGGTGTTTGTATGTGTTCCAAAAGACATGCCAAAGCCAATAATAAATATTTAGATACATACGATCCAAACCGTCCAGATTCATTTATCATTTACTTAGATTGTAATAATTTATACGGTTATAGCATGTGTCAATCCCTACCCTATTCTGGTTTTAGATTTATGAATAGACAAGAAATTGATTTTTTACAATTGAACTTAGCAGGCATCAGTGATACTGCGGAAAACGGTTACATTCTTGAAGTTGATTTAATATATCCGGAGAATTTGCACATGGAACACAATGACTTTCCTTTTTGTCCAGAAAAATGTTTACCACCTGGTGGTAAGAATAAAAAGCTAATACCTAATTTGTACGATAAATATCACTATGTTATTCATTACATACATTTAAAAAAGTGTTTACACCACGGTTTAATATTGAGAAGGGTCCATCGCGCTATTACATTTAAGCAAAGTTGTTTTTTAAAACAATATATTGATATTAACACCCAGTTACGTCAAAAAGCAGAGTCTATGTTTGAACAAGACTTTTTCAAATTATTGAACAATAGTATTTTTGGAAAAACCCTGGAAAATAATGAACATCGAATAGACGTTAAGTTAGTAAACAAGTGGTGTGACTCGAACAATAAAACAAAAAAGACTGCTTGTGCTGAAAAATTGATAGCCAGCCCATATTTTCATAGCGCCTCTGTATTTTCTGATGATCTAGTAGCAATTCAAATGAAACCTTCGCGCGTACTTCTTAATAAACCAATATACATAGGGTTTACTGTATTAGAATTATCTAAGAGTCACATGTATGATTTTCATTATTCCATCATAAAACCTTTTTATGGTAACCGGATTGAATTGTGTTATACTGACACAGATAGCCTAGTATATGATGTACAGACTAATGACGTTTATAGAGATTTCAAGCTCCATTTTCTAAAATATTTCGATACCAGCAATTATGACTGTAACAACGACTTTAACTTACCAATTATGAATAAAAAGGTTCCAGGACTGTTTAAGGATGAAATGGGTGGCAACATTATCAAAGAATTCGTGGGACTGCGCTCAAAGCTTTATTGTATTAAAACTTTAAATAAAACAATTAAAAAGGCAAAAGGTACAAAAAAATGTATTACCAAAAATTTTAATATGTTAGATTATAAAAATGTTTTATACAATTGCAATGTTATTCACAAAAAAAATGTATTGTTTAGGTCAATAAAACATGAAATATTCACTCAGGACGTAAATAAAATAGCACTTTCAAGCAATGATGATAAACGATTGCTATCGTTTGATAAAGTTTGTACTTTAGCCTGGGGTAACGCAACTATATTTATGTAATGCATTACCACGATTTAAACGTAATTACAGTAGTTACATTTTTAACATGTATTTTATTTTAAAAACCTTACTATTATGAATATGTAGTTTGTTACTCTTTTAATAATGTGAAATGTACTTATTGTCTAGTAATGTGACATGTTGACAGCACTGTTGACGTAGTGGTTAAGCAGTCAATCGATTGCTGCGCTGCGTGTCATGATTCGATTCCCGTATGGAACGAATAGTTGTATGTTTTGAAGTTTCTTTTGAACCTAACTTTATTATGTAAACAATTCTACAATGTGTATTCTTGGTGTCCTTGTACTATTTAGAGCAGAGGTGTAACTATACGACCTCTGATATAGTTAGCTTTTAAGTGTACTTTGTACCTACTATAAATATATACTTAAATAAATAATATTTTATGTTCATAAATCTGTTTCATTTCCGTTCTTGATGACAAAGCGCATTGCGCTGACTGGTTTGTGTAAATTAACACCGATCAGGTGCTCCCAAGTGACGTACTGTGCCGTGCGCACATAAGAATCAAGTTCAAACTTGTTATAAAAACGTGCGCAATGCTTTCTGGAGTACTGTTACATTACGTAAACATAATAATATTAGTCCTCCGTCTCATTTCGCTGATATTGACCGTACTGGTTGGACTTCTCAGTTTCTCATCATTGAATCGAAAACAGTAAGTAGTTTATTTTAAATCATTTTATATTATACTTAGGTTGATATTAATTCCCATTACTTATATTAACTGTTATTTTGTTTGTTTCAGATCATCAAAAATGTGTGATTCCCCTGACCTTATCTTTTCGCAATACGGTCAAGGTTTCCCGACTCCAAGTTTGAGCTGGCATGTACCCGAGCAACGACAATTATCTGAACAACAAAGACTATCCAATAAGAAACCAAGATCGAAAAGGGATTGTCAAAAGCGGAAGCTGCCTCTTTGCCAGTCATACGTTATAAATAATGAGAAGAGAAAAGGTCTGCGACTGATCCAAATACAAGTTTTGGACATAAGTGAGCAACAAGAATCTACAACTGCAAGTGATAATGAAGACTCGGTAGTTATGAGTGCGCAATACATAGTGAGTGAACCTGTGGACTATGTTATGGAAGAGACACTAACATTAATAAATAAAATTTCCAAAAAACTTTGTGGGGACAATTGTTATTAGTAAGTAATGTAGTTTGAACTTTGTTTATATAATATAAAATTAATAATGTATTTTTTAAATGTGATTAATGATGAATGTACTGATTATAAATATTAAATAAAAATAAGTTTTGCTTTGTAAGTTAAGATGGTAAAATAAATAGAATATTAGCTCTAGTTAAATTGTAAATAAATATATGAAGTAATAAATGCTATATTTTAATGTAATTTTGTGTTTTATTTTAAATTAATAAATTTCAAATTAGCTGTAAAATAAGACTAGATTTGCAGGTTTGTTATTATTTACAGTATTACAGTATTCATGTACAATTATTGTATGTTAACTTCAAATAACTTAATCATAGGTACAGCTAATTTAAAATTTATAATTAAATTAATTGGATCAAATAAAAAACCATAAATAGTTACTTAGATATTTTTATTAAATATAACTTAACAACAACAAAATAATTTGAATACAGACATATTATTATCAAAATACCATTTTTTAATACACACAGCATTATTAAGTGCACAATTCAATTTATGATTCACACAATTAAATTCAGTTTTATTTTTACAATATTTAGTTTTTAAAACTGAAAAATTAGGACATCCCTTCTCACCTATATCAATTACTTCACAGTTCGCACATAAGTCTTTAATCCACTTTATCTTTTCCAAACCCTTGGTAATAATTTTTTTATTTTCTAAATATGGCACTATTGCACGTTTAAACTCCTTGTAGTCTATGTAGCCCTCACTCCAGTAAATTCCCCTATTTTTTTCCAACCATCTCACTTGCTTTTTTTCTTCTTGTGTTAGGTAATGGAACGAATATGGTGGTTTAACCAGGAACGTTTGTGCATGCTCCTGACTTACGATAGCCACTTCTTTCACAATAAAATTATTTATAGAATCTTTAAATCCTTGGATTTCTACGATGATGGTATCCGGATTCATGATAGCTTCTTCACGATGCTGCTTAATGGTTTGTATTCTATTACACAATCGTTGAGAATCAGACAGTAGGCTGAAGTTTGATCTGGTATTTCCGAATTACTCTCTATTTCAACTCTCACATCCACAACTGGACCTGTCTTTAAGTTATCCGCTTGTCTAGAGCAATCAATAACAAACAGCGGTGCTAAGTCTCTAAACTGTTTCTCGCTTAATATGGGCTCTGGACGACGTCCGTAATATGACTGTTGAAATCTGGTGTACTGCTCGTATAATAAAGCAATTCTGTTGTCAGCAAAATTTACATTTAGGTTTTCATACGGGAAATACGTAGAATTGAGATACACTCTTACGTCACGAACATGACAGTGATCGAATTGAGACATGTCTGAACTTGCATTGTTCTTTCTATTTGTTTGTAACCCAAGTATGATGTATCTTGGTTTTTCTATTTGAGATGAAGTTTTGATAGACCAGGTATGTTTTGTAGTTTTAGGTAAAGCTGGATATTCGTACAGGTCCCAATTCCTGTATATCATTTGAAGTGGTCGATCTTTTTCTAATAGTTTTAACAATCCAATTTTTTCTTTATCTGATACTTTAACATGCGGTACGCGCCATATAATTTTGTTAATCTGAACATCATCCACCGTTTCACCAGTGCTCAGTTTTACAGCGTTCACATTGGTGTTACTTCGTAACAATATCAGTTCATGTCTACAGTTTATCACGACTTTTTTAAAATCTTCAGCAAATCCGAGAATATGACATAGTGGTATAGAAGCTGAAAATCTTCCTCCATTGATATTTTTTATACCATCAATATTCCATCCCCAAGCATTAGATATTTTTGATTCACTTTCATTCATTGATATTAGTGATTTCATTGTAGTAGTTACACCTGCATTTTTTATTTTATCAATCTCCACTCCATTAAGCTCATATCTAATATCTTGGAATAAGTACATTAGCGCATTGTTCGTAAAATTAACACTAGTAGCTTTTTCTTTCGTGTCTTTTTTACTAACGATAACAGTTCCTTCCAAATATAGCGTGCTAGCTGATGGTAGTACGTACAAGTCTTGTTGGTTGATAGGTATGCGGATTTCATCGTTCCTGTTGAAACTTGTTACGTAGGGCTTGTAGGAATAAAATTCGATTCCTTCTATAGTGTTATCGTAAGTTGGAGCGGATAAAACGTCTAAGATATTCATTTTACCAATCCGATCGCTCTAAGGAACGCTTTATTGTCTTCAGTTAATTTATTTTTTTTCTTAGAGCGTGGTCTTATTTGACAGGTGGTCCGAGTAGAACTGATATTCTTAATTTGTTGAGACACATTTTTATTGTAGTCAATCATGTTTTTCTTCTAAGATGTAAATATAGCTGCACTTCTTCACCGCGTAGATTGATTAATCGATTGTTTTTATCTAATAGCCTGATATGTATACAGCTTATGTTGTTTTGATTAATTGGAAAGTATATTGAGTTCTTCGGGATTTCTATGATCCTGTATCCAGGTGGTACATTGAGTGCAAATTCGTGAATAATGTGACTTGGTTCACCGTTTATATATGATCCGCTTACAATATCACATTCAATCCTGACTACGGTCGTAGGTAAAATGTTGACTGGAGACTGTGACAGATGCCATTTATTTGCTTTCAAGACCTGCTTATTAAACCCTAACAGTGCTCTGAAAGAGTTTTCTTTCTCAAAATTAACGTCTTTTGAACAGTATATACTAGCTTTTAAAGTATTATTATTACACTGTAGTTTAATTGATGCATCTTTTATTTCAGATTTTAAATACTCACTTATATCCTGCAATTCATAAGTACCTTCCGGTATTTCAATAACATCGTTGGAGCCATAATAGAACTTGTTATTACCTTTGTCAATGTTTGGAATAGAGTTATATGTTGAAAAATGCAATAAAGCACACTCATACTCTCCATTTAATTGCAACGTATTAGGATAGTACGTAGATAAAGTTGATGAGTTCCCAGTTATCGACAAAGTGAGGGACATCTTGCAAATGATAGAAATAAAATAAAAGTGTATATTTTATATAGTTTTATTCCAAAATGTCCACAAATATTTTAAACATAAATGACCACAATTTACTGTGTTGAAATTTTGATATCTAGTATAGTTATAAAAAACTTTACAGTTCTTAAAATATTGCAACAGTTCCAATGGAGGTTTTAAATTTCCATAGCTATCAAAATATTCACAATAGTCATATATTTTAACATAGGCTACCCAATGCGTTCCTTCGTTCTTAGAATCATCTAAGTTAACAATAGCACATTCAATCTGTTTCGGCTTCCTAGGTAATCGATCCTTCATGTAGACCCCACGAAAATGAGGTATATTTCTTGAATATTTTAAGATGTCTACATTAGTTAGAGGGCGGCTGGGTAGCATATTTTTCAGTTTTTTGGAGATGTTACAAACAATCCTTTACCATTTTTATACGGTTTAATGTATAAACCCTTGCCCAATACTAAAGCTTCCATAGCTTTATTGTGTCGTTCTGTTTCTTGCAAATTTCGATTGCCTGCTTTGTAATCATTAACGGTTTTCGCAATGCCAGCTGCACCACCAGCTAGAGCTCCTAAAGCTGATAAACCAGCGAAAATTGGGATTAAAGGAAGAACTCCTCCAGTCTTTGGTACGGGTATTACTCGTGGTACCCGAATTCGATGATGGATGTTTGGCAATAACTTTTTTGCAACTAAGTAAGCTGCTTTTATTAAAGACTTATTATCTTTGTGTCTGAGTTTCTTAACTTTTGATTTTATTTTTGAAACTAAGCTTTTAAATGTTTTGACGCCGGATCCTGACTTAAGTTTAGCTTTCATGACTTTGCTCACTAGCCATGAGCTTAGTTTTTCACCTTTCCCTGCATCTTTTGATTTAAGTCTTTGTTTGGCCATGTTAAGTAGTTGTAAATCAGCTTTGTGACGATTTGATAAATCTGTGTAGTTTGCGTACGCAATGTCGTGTTGCATACAAGCTTCGTCTAGCTTATTTACACCTCGATCGCCTCGCGCTAACCGTTCGTGAAGTTTGGTTCCTGGTCCGCAATAATTGTATCCAGGCAAATGAACTTCAAATGGTAGATTATTAATAATGTTATTAACTAGTCCTCCACCTTGCATTACTTAAAGTATAATGAAAGAATTAAAAAAAATAATGATTATATAATATCTTAACACATAATTGCCGCTTTGTCAATCCAACTGTTTTCTGCACTACTTAAACCTAACCATTTGACAAATAATTTATTTCCTTTCTTTTTCAACACTTTTTCTATCAAATAAACGTCAGGATAGTTAGACTTTTGAAGTTCTTGCTCATAAAAAGCTCCTAATATGTTCTGCTTTCGTTGATCTTCTATGTAATATGTCACTGGTAAGGTTTTATTAATCTTTTTTACATTAAATAACTCAGTCGACCAATTAGGAGTGTAACCTTTCTCAAAATTATGTTTGTATTTACTTATACGAACACAATCACCAACTTTGAATTTAGGCTTCCACTGAAATAAATCATGTTTCTTTATTTTTTTTATATTTTCTTTTATTACTGGTTCATTCGATTTATTCACATCAATCGGTTTAAATTTGGTAGTGCGATGTTTACTGTTGTTATAACTCTTCATTATATCATCCAATGGTAGACCTAACCACTTATAGTTTCCACTGAGACTAAAATATTTATATAATTTATTTTTTACAGTTCTAATCAATCTCTCTACAATAGATGCTTTTTTAGTAGAGAACGATGAGTAATGATTAATGTTGTGCTTCTTCATTAGGGATTGAAAAGTGTTATTATAAAATTCTGTCCCCATATCAGTTTGTAAGTTAACAGGATTAGTACGGCTGCTAAGCAGTATATGTTGAAATGCACGAGCAACATCAATTTTATTTTTTGATTTTAATGGTTCAGCCCAGGCATATTTTGAAAAGCAGTCAATCACCGCTAAAATATAGTTATAACCCTTGTTGTACTTTCTCAGGTTTTGCATATCCATTAAATCTGCTTGCCATAAGTCGTGGATTCCTTTTAAAATGACATGACGTCGAAGGAAATTTTTACGAGCTGCTTTGTGTATTTCATTTACGATTTGCTGTTTTGCCATTACGGAGATGTTGTTTTTTGAAGTAACTTATCGACATCTGCTTTGGTATAAAACTTATCTTGCAAATGAGTTAAAACTTCAGGTACCTTTACATTTAAAGTTGATTGAACAGTAGTTCGAGCATCTGTTATGATTCGAGAACGCAATGATCCAATGAGTTTATTTAGTTCTTTTATCGTATTAGCATTCAAATGATCTACATAGTCCTTGTTCACAGCATCATCTGCTTCTATAGGAGTTCTAATTCCTCTCAATCTCAACGTTTTTAAGTCAAAATCGCCATTTTCTGATTTAATTAATGCATTTTCATTAAAATCAAACAGGTCTGATAATCGCATTCTTTTATGAACATAATGACCGAATTTATCTATATTCATATTGAAGGTGTACTGTATTGAAAGTCTGATGATAAAATGAAACCTTTAAATTTTAATTTTATTTATTTATAATTTTACTTTCACGCAATTCTTCAATAATAGATATAATTTCACTGTCCAATCCTGTGTTACCAGCATCTCTAGACGCAATTAATAATTTCAATCTTTCAACCAATTCATTAGGATCATCCCAGTACACAAAATCTACATCTTCTTTCCACTCTTTTCTTAACGGTAGACCCCTTCCCTGAACTGAATTCTTCAGTTTAAAAAGAGGCTTAATAACTTGCAAATATTTTTGTCCTTTGTTACTTTTTATTGGCTTATTTGAATCGTAGTCTCGACGATGTGCATTTGTATCAAGTAGCATAGACTTATAATGTTTCATATCGCTTTCTGTAACCAAGCTTATGTCTACGACTTTCTTAAGCAGCAATTGTTTCAAACCAGGTGTACTTCGGTATTTACTTCCAGCCACGGTAATGTATTGATCGTTGATCGATATACTAGCGGAACCTAACATCAGTTTCCCACGTTCTGCTCTAACACCGAATGGAATGTCTACTAACGCTTCTGAAGATACTGACCAGGATGATGTATCACAACCTTGTTTGCTGTCAACTATTGATTGAAAAGAGTCACTGCTGATATCGGATTCATCTTCATCGCTATTATTATTACAACTACCAGTTTTTTCTTCTTGTGAAGTTTCGTCCACAAACGGAACCTCAACAAAATCTTCACTAGCACGCAGGGGTGAAAATTGCTTCCTAGTGTTAGCAATTAGGTTGAGAGGTTCAGTTACAGGCTTGAAAACAGATTCCAGTGCTTGTTTGTTGTCAATCTCAGCATCTTTCATTTTTCGTACTTTTTTCTTTACAGCTTCTGCCGCCTCAACAATTTGTCTTTTCAATGATTTTTCCATATTGATAAATAGATCGTAATCGGTTTAGTGTCGTAAGAAGAATAATAATGTCTCGCATGCAATGGTCTTATATATGTACACGTCTTAGTCAAATACTACAAACGTATCAAATTTACTTCTATAACATCCTTTGTTTTTGGAACAATCTTTATTAATTACAACATAGTTGAAAGGTACACTCCATATTTTTGAACACATTTCACGAAATTCAGACCATGTCATATCAGTATTGACGTGTTCTTCATAAACATGTCTCATATTTCTTTCATCTTGTTTAAAAAGTATGATTAGATTCGCGTTGTCTCTTACTAACTGCTTAGGAATTTTACTATAAGTCTGATTTAAATAAAAACAATCGATGAACTTGTGTCTTCCCATTGCAAAATAATCACGCATGCTACTTTGATTTTCACAAGCAACATCATCAAATACAATCACAGAATTCGGTTTTGCGTCCTGAACACTCAGTACTTGCTCATTTTCATGATATTTCTGAAATGACATGCCTGGTACTCGATGCAAAACTTTTTCTAAAAAGACGTACTTGGGTTGTTGCAAGGTTTTTGAATAAACATATACATTTTGAAATATTAAACCATTCTGGTGAATAAGAAGACCAATCAATAAATTGGTTTTTCCGCAATTTGACGGTCCACATATAATGCATCGTACCGAATTAGGTAATAATTTTCCATGACGAAAACCAGTCTCCTGAGACTGAACACAGAGTTTGTTTACATGTAACGATTGTGGTTGTTTTACAAATTTCATGGCGACTGTGCATGTGTATGTTTAATAATGAGGTAATATATCAATTACATCAGCATTTATAAAGTGAAGCATATCGTCAGCATGAGCCGCAGTTATTGTTGTTATTGTAATAAAAAAGTAAGTAAATCAATAAAACGGAAATGTTGAACGGCTCCTACTCCATACGATATTATTGGGCATTTTACCACACCGAAAGTGACGAAGGCGAACGGAGTGAGACGTAGGAACGGCAGGTGGGGTAGAATGCCCAATAATATCCTACTGCGAAGAAATTCTAAGGTTGTGTGTGAAGTCGACCGCACTTGGCCAGCGTGGTCGACTAAGGCCTTATCGCCATCACGCGGATTAGGCTCGAGTCCCTCTGTGGGGACATATATGAGCTGATGATGATGATGATGACGTAAACAGAACGAATCTAGCTTTTGCCCGCGACTTCGTCCCCGTGGATTATTAACTTCCGGCAGAATTTGGGGCTTTCCCCTTTTATCCCCTTGGGGGTACAATAAATCAAAATCCTCTGTGCGTTGATAGATCACTATATCAGTCAGTCAGCCAATTTTGAGTTAAGTATATATAATATGTGTTTAGATTATCCAAATTCTTAAGAATATTCGCTTCAAAATCGAGTTCCCGTAGTAGGGCGTGACGTTCAAATAGAGTCATTATAGTGATGGGCGCGTTATCCGCCGTCTCGCTCGCACACACTACACATTATACGCCATCCCGCTCTAACACTAAAGCTCATTCATTTTGTGCAACATGTTATAAAAATATCATTTGAAAATGTTTTTAAAAACTATATTTTTTGTATTTTTATCAGCAAACTGTTTTCTTTTTCCTATATCAAGTGGTGGTGTATGAAAAATAAATAACCTGGCATTTTTACGGTTTCGCCATCTTGAATTGAGAATGACGTCACACTACTTTGAGTATTGTCATTATTTATCTAAACATATAGAACTGCACTAGAACTGACACAAAATAACTATAAACACAACAATTTGCTCCCTATTCTAGTTTTTACCAGTAAATCTGATGAAATGTACAAATGAATTCTTGTAACATTTGGCTACAGCGAACGGCCAGGTTATGAAATAAAATAATATGCACATAACTTAGATAATCTCAGAGACCAGAGAGAATCCTGGTTGTGATCCTTATTCTATGGCACATAACGTCTAGCATCGCATCTTCAAGCAGTGGATGGAAATATGGACAGATGGATATGACAAACAATACCTATGTTGAAAAATTGATAGTGTGTAAAACACTATACAAAATTAAAGCTAGAAATATCTATGTTGCTTTTTTATGAAGATTTATTTTTCTAATTACGGAACCCTAACATTCACAATATGGCGTCACAATCAACCATATTGGATTTTAGAGTCACGAAATTGATTACATTTATAATTGAGTTGTATTTATGGTTTGTTTGTTTGTAACGCGATATTAATAATTTAAATACAATATTAATATAATATTGTGATAGGACCGCGAACAGTTCAATTTAAATGCAAATCCGAATCAAAAGACGTCGCTCATGTCTAATTTATCATGAAATCGTTTACCCTTTGTAACGCGGGCTATGGGAACAACGACTCAAGATGTGCCTTTAAACCCTTTTAACGTATAAACCTATTATATTTCTACTAGCAGCGCCCCGCGACTTCATCCGCGTGGAATAATAACTTCCGGCAGAATTTGGGTTTTCCCCCTTTTTTCTTCGTAGGGGGGGATTTTTAAAAATCCTCCGGATGCCTACGTCATGACATCTACATGCATGCCAAATTTCAGCCCGATCCGTCCAGTGGTTTGGGCTGTGCGTTGATAGATCACTATGTCAGTCAGTCAGTCAGTCACCTTTGAGTTAGTTATATATAGGTATTTATTTAGATATTTCACTACATTTACTCTTGTATATTTATACAGGTAAAACATACTTCGTATAGAAAGAAAAGCAGTCACTACATTACATAGTATAAAACAAACTCGCTTCCCGCTGTCTGTCCCTTATGTATGCTTACATCTTTAAAACTATGCAACGGATTTTGATGTGGTTTTCTTTAATAGATAGATAGAGAGATTCAAGAGGAAGGTTTTTAGCTTTTATAAGGTTAACTTTATCCCCACATTGTTACGGGAGCGGGTACTACGCGGCATATTTTTTATTTTTTTCAAATTTCTATTATAAAGCTGGTTCCACCTGCGTATCTCATGGCCCCAACCATTCCAAACTAACAATCAAACCCGAGAGCTATTCGATTAACGCCGATAATCGTTCAATAATCGAATAACTCGGTTACTATAATCGATATTGAGTGGAACGTCACTATGACCTTCGAATCGAATTCTGAAAGATTGTCTAGTGATGTAATTAATCACTATTCATGAACGATGTTTATATTAATTGGATTTCAAACGTTTTATCGATAAAATGGTCGAGTTACGATATTAATTGATGATGTCCCGGGGCCTGTCACCACGGAAACTCGGTATTACCACTATTAATATTATAATGTTTTAATTAAGTAGGTGTTTTCTTTGTCTATACTCATATTATAAAGAAGTTAGTGTGTTTGTTAAATTGTTGGGTAATCTCGGGATCTACTGAACCGATTTCAAAAATTCTTTTACTAATGGGAAGCTATATTGTCAGCGAGTGACATAGCTGTAGTTTATCCCTGTATTCCCACGGGCATGGGCTGCTAGTAGGGTATCGGATCAAATTCGTTTACACTTTTAAAATGACAATTAAAATAATTTTAACGATTTAGATGCTCTTAAGCGCGTCATAAATAAAGTGGGTATAGTCCGATGGCTAAGGCGTTGGTCTACCGATCGAGAGGTCGTAAATTCGATCCCCATCCATAGCACTGACGAGAAGTGTGACCCCACTTCAGACACAAGTATACTTAGAGGAGGGCTCCAATACGACAAGACCCATATATGGTGCAACACACATCAATAGTATTTTGAAGGTGAGTAATATATATTCATGAATCCACAAACGTTTGTTTCAATCTGGGTGTGTTTTTACAAGCTTTTATTTAGTGTCACCTGTCCCGTTGTCTGTAATCAAATCTTGCAAGCCATTTGATGGCAGAGTGGTCACCATGCCGGACTGCCATAAGGTTGCGGGTTCGATTCCTGTGCGGGGTAAATATTTGTGTGAACCACAAATGTTCGTCTCAGTCTAGGTGTGTGTGTGTGAATGAGTGTGTGCGTAGTTTCTGATACCCTAGATACAAGTTACGGACTTAGTTAGGGGTCAGTTACTGTAATGAGATGATGTAGTGAATGAATGAAATGAATGAATGATTTTTCGACCCCTCCTGGTTACCCGATTAAGCTGAAATTTGGCATATTGACAAGCCAACCCTGTCGTGAAACAACGGGGACCGCCACCGTTCGTTTCCATGAAACAGAGAACTAGGCATAAGAGAAATAAATAAGTCATAGATTTGGATAGTGCACACGCAGTATTATTTCGGTCCAGACTGTACACCCTTTGCTAACCCGTCTCACTACACCGTCTAACTTGTATTTTATTTAAATCTGCTTGCTCCTCTGTCAATTAAAAATAATCTGAAAAAAAGAAGTTATGTTTACTTACTTATGTAAAGTTTGACAAGCTGTAGGTTTCCCCCCCCCCCCCCCCCAATAATCCTTTTATGTTAATCAAATATAAGTAATTGTTTATCTTGGGCGGGAATCGAAAACGTAACCTTCGGCATAACAGGCAGGTTCACCACCAAATACACCACACTGTATATTCTTTTACTCGGCCGTCAATCAAGAATTGTTATTTGGTATTTCACGAACTTCGATAAGTTATGTAAATCATTACAAACGGTATTAATTTTTATCATTAACTTACCTATTAACTATAATGAAAAAATATGTCGAGTATTTAACTAAGAACTGACAACACAAACCTGTAACAGTCAAAATCCATATGTGTATTTAATTTTAAGGAAATAAAGTGGCCTGCTGCTTACTTTTTTCTATAATCCATTAGTCATCCTTTAGAATAGTATGTGGGGCATCACTTTTACATGCTTTTAGATTATTTAATATTTTCAATTTATTAATAAAGATTTAAAACACGGAGCACTTGATACTAAAGACACTGACAATAAATAAATACCATTTTGACATTGTCACCGAGTTTCCAATTTCTGCCGTTTCACGGGCCAAGCGGTCGAGGAGTACTTATGTAAGTCCCATGACAATGCAATAAGAGAAAAAAAGTTGTTTTTATTAAGGTTTTTTTTATTTATTCTTGTTGATACCATCGATACAGTTAGTAAATCTTGTTAGGAGTCAGTTGGTGTGTGAAGATCATAGAATGATTCATTATGCTATGTTAAAAATACGTTCGAAGCCGCGTTATATCACTAGTTTCTCTATAAGATAGAAAATTATTCATTAGTTAGTTGAAAGGAGTTCGTTAAATAATTAAGAAAATAGTTATTTGGGCCTCTATTGTGCTGTAATTAACATTGTGTAATGTACCCTTAGCCTGGAGGGTGGATCTTTTCATCATTATTGCTTATTGTACAAACTTGTGTAGCTGTGGCTTCAAAAGTGATGTTTATTTAAATTAAAACTAGCGATTTTGATCAATTTCGTTTACTTCTTTAGGTTTTTGAGCAATTAGAGCAAAATAACCATGATAACTATATTTTTAGCAATATTTGTAAAGGCGAAGTTAGCTAATAATAGTTTATTTAAAACTACCGATTTCGAACGGTTTCGCACGAGTACTGTTTTTGACCAATTAATTATGTCGATTTCAAAAACTTTTTTTTAGCATGAATTTCTGGGTCTTCCTATTTAAACTATCTGTCTATCACTGTTCATAGGATTACAGCCTGGTGACAAACAGACAGACGGACGCACAGTGGAGTCTTAACTGTCTTGATGAGGACGACTGAACAACATTTTATACTTCATTCTTTATTTGATTTTTGTCAAAGAAAATTGGTTCTTTTGGAGACAGCTGGGCCGTTAGTTATTAATTAAATTATTAAATTCATAAGTACTTATGTTAATACAGTGTGCAGTATGTGTGCACGTGGTGCAGGTGTCCAGGAGGTGTCGTCAGTAGTGGGGCGCACTAATTGCATTCCAGTAATTGGAACAGGCGGTCACAGTGTGACGCAACGCAGTCATTCATCACCATCACCTCATATATGTGTGAATGAGTGTGTGCGCAGTTTCTGATACCCTAGATACAAGTTACGAACTTAGGGGTCAGTTACTGTAATGAGATGATGGAGTGAATGATTATGTTATGTTACATGCCCCCACCGAGGGGCCCGAGCCTATCCTGGATTAGGGCGATTAGGTGAACCAAAGGTCAAGTGCGGGTTGGTCGACTTCACACACACTTTAGAATTTCTTCGCAGTACGTGCACGTTTCCTCACAATGTTTTCCTTCACCGTTAGAGCGAATAATCGTACATATGAATTCGAAAATTGTAAACACATTGGTCCGTGGCGGGGTTCGAACCAGGTAGCTTTCAATCGGAAGTCAAAGGCTTTGACCCCTATGCCGTTACGCTGTTTGACTCGTGGTCAATGGATATTCTAAATAAGCAAACATTCTTAATCATATACATTTAAGAAAAATAATATACTTAAAAAATAACATGCTTTGCATATTTTAGGAAAATATATGATGTTATCCTTCTGTTACTATTTCACTACGCTGTGTCCCGTTCTCATTACCATCGGGCAGATAGCTTCTTGTACAAGGTACACGTTGTGCCGCGGTTTTGACTGCATTAGAAGTAATTATTGTATAAACTACATTATTGTTCCAGATTTTAATTCAAGTTTTGATCCGGATTATGACCCAGATTTTGATCCGATCACTACATACTCGCCTTCTCTGTCCCTATGTACGCTTAGATCTTTAAAACTACGCAACAGATTTTGATGCGGTTTATTTTAATAAATAGAGTGATTCAGTGGGAAGGTTTTTAGCATAATTTGTCTCCATATTCCTACGGGAACGGGAACTACGCGGATGAAACCGTGGGGCGCTGCTAGTAGTATAATAAAGAAAAGAAAACCTTATATCGTACATTATATTACATATGTATATCGTTTATTAATAGGCATTGAATATTTTTCGCAGTCTTCTACAACTCCATTCACAGAATTCATAAGACAGATCTATTTATTTATTAAGACAAAAGCTTTCTTCATCTCCAATTATACCAACCTTTTAGGGAAGGTTCATATCTGAAGGAACATGCGTCGCGTATTATCAGTCGCGTAACGCCAGAACACACAAATGTATAGAAAAACACTTGACCGTTCATACTCAACCGATTATACGTTAGTGCGACCGATGATACGCTTGACGTATTTTACGTCAGATATGAACCTTCCCTTAAAATAACTACATTACATAATAATAATACAAAATCCATTCTAATACTATTTCCACTAATGTATGTATGTAAGTGCATCGCGTCGCGGTATTCAACCAAAACAATTTATATGAACCAACAAATAGGAATAACATTGTATTGTATGTCTGTGTGTGTGTGTGTGTGTCTGCATTCGGTAACCGCACCGCTCTAATTATAGCGCATTCCGATATTGTATCGGTGTTGTACTAGTAGTATTTGATAGCTAGATAGATGTGTAGATATCTTCTATACACCCTTATTTTGAAATTGCGATACCTTATCTCACAGCTAATGTAAACGACGGGTGACAATATAATAGTGAAGTTAGTTTTTTTCTTTTGCTTTTATTTAAAAAGTTATGATAAGTCAAAGATTTTCAAAATCCCGCCGAATTTTATTGTTATTCTACACCGAACGCTGCGATACACAGCTGAGCGCGGTCATCGACCCGAGCCGTCACAGAATACTTGATAGCTAGTGTGCCGTCTGGTAATACGACATTTATTTTGTATTTTTTAAAGATAAGTAATCGACTATAATTTTTGATATTTTTATTGGATATATGGATTCAGTTACTGCTACAGATATTCTGATTTTAATAAGTCCCATATTTTCAAAATAGGGGTGTATATATATACATCTATATAGCTAGATATCTTCGAACCTAAGATGTACTTTGTATTTAATATTAAACGTTTACTCAATTTAACTACTCACTTTAAGGCACTCCTTAGTAACATTAAGATGAATATTATATTTTTAATATTTGTTATTAAGTTTATTTTATAAGTAACTTGTTTTCTATTGTAGATTAGTTGTAAGCACATAGTTTTACGTTGCATGCTAGATCAGAATAATGTTTTAATTATTATGGTATTATAAGGTGTGTAATGTGTTTTGTGCTCAATAAATAAATAAATAAATGTTTCTATGTATCTATACTACTATTATATAAAATTGGTGTGGCTGTTAGTATAAAATATAAAAATAAACGTTTTTTTTAAATGCCTAATGAAATTAGTTTTACATGTTTCCTCTATGTCTGTCTGTTAGTCTGTTTGTTGTGGCTTATCTCTGGAACGGTTAGACCGATTTTGACGGTTCTTGTTTTGGATAGCTTATGTTATAAGGAGTAACATAGTTATCCCGAAAGTCCCATGGGATCTAAATAAAATAAGTAAATAAGATCGGGATTGACGCGGGCAAAACCGCGAGTATAAATACTACCATATTACAATCTGTACTGAATCTAATTATATATTAGGCAACCCAAACCGCGGATCACAACTAGTAATACAATAGTATCGATAGTATTGACACGCCACTCGAGTAGTGCTGGGAATGTGTCGATATTAATAATCGATATCATTAGCATACGTAATGCCAGCACTAGTATCAATAATGTCAGTCAAGTGCAGTTTACTTGGCGGAGTGGCAATGTGTACTGGATTTAACTTAACTATAATCTATATATACACCCCTATTTTGAAATGATGGGTCTTATTAAGATCATAATATCTGTAGCAGTAACTGAATCCATATATCCAATAAAAATATCAAAAATGATAGTCGGTTACTTATCTTTAAAAAATACTAAATAAATGTCGTATTACCAGACGGCACACTAGCTATCAAGTATTCTGTGACGGCTCGGGTCAATGACCGCGTTCAGCTGTGTATCGCAGCGTTCGCCTGTTGTTCGGTGTAATAAAAAAAAAATAATTATAGACAGTTTCTGTGTCATAATAATTATGGTATATTTGAATATCATCATCAGCTCATTTATAATCCCACTGAGGGGCTCGAGCCTGCTCTGAATTAGGTAATTTTAGTGTGCATTAGGCGTCTAACACAATACTTACATAATATAATTAGGGTAGACCACAAGACCTGTGACGTCACTCGCCTGTGGCCCTAATTACTGAATCATCAGATTATGGTCAGCGGTGACGTCACACGTGTTTACTTATTGATAACATTTGATTGTATTACTCGTGTGAACCAATTATAATATGGTAGCAATTACTTAGATAATTGGTAAGGGATTTTGAGTTCTATGGTGTGGTAAATAGGGGTCTGTTTTGCACACTTATGAAAACAAAGAAATAAAATGTAGAATGCTTCTCTTGAAAAATATTATAGGTTGATCCAGTAAAACCGCGGAGCAAAGATAGTTAGGATATAAAAATAAAAGTTACATACCTTACTTAAACACAAAATTACCAGACATGATTCGCGATCCGTGGTCTGTGATCCATGTTTGGGTAGTGGGTCGTGGGTTGTATAGGTCGTGGGTTGTGGGTCGTAGATCTCGGATCACGGATCAAAAATCAGGAACGGGAATCGGGATAATTAATCAGGGTTCGGGGATTGTGGATCAGGGATCCGGGATAAGGGCTCAGGGTTCAGGGTTCAGGGATCACAGATCACGGATCAAGCGCTCTCAAAATCAAAGTCAAAGTAAAAAATCGTTTATTCAATTAAGGCCTCAATGAGGCACTTATGAAGGTCAATGAATCTACCACCGTTGTTTGTCCCTGTGTATTACTTACATCTTTAAAACTACCCAACGGGTTTTAAATCCAAAAAATCAAAAGCCAGTATACTCCTAATACGAGTTAATAGTCACGTCTTACAAACTATGTAGTGTAGTATGTGGACGTGGCCACGCGAGCCAGTGATAGCACAACTCAATAATAAAACAATCTTGTAGAGCGCTCAGCGGATATAGAACAGGTAGGGATGTGCAATGGACACGTTATTGTCGATAATATCTTCACTATCACTACATACTCGTAGTACATAGTATAAAACTATCACTACATAGTATAAAACAAAGTCGCTTTCTCTGTCCCTATGTATGCTTAGATCTTTAAAACTACGCAACGGATTTTGATGCGGTTTGTTTTAATAGATAGAGTGATTTAGTGGGAAGGTTTTTAGCATATTTTTATCAACATATTCCTACGGGAACGGGAACTACGCGGATGAAACCGCGGGGCGCCGCTAGTAGTAATATAAAAAATAAAATTACTTTAACGGATTTTTGTTCAGTTAAACTTTTGTTTTAAATATGACGTTTCGTTAAAGTCGTGTAGTTCGGGTGAATAAAAAAATACAATACAAATTATGAAGACTAAAAAATAATGGGTTTTCACAAGTTCAAAGAAATGGACAACTGCTAAAATCACTGAAAGAAATAGTTAATGAATAATTAGTTAATAAATGAATAACATTAATATTATTCATTGACATTTATTTATTTATTTTATCTTATATATAAAATACTCGTGTCACAGTTTTCGTTGCCATACTCCTCCGAAACGGCTTGACCGATACTCATGAAATTTTGTGAGCATATTCAGTAGGTCTGAGAATCGGCCAACATCTATTTTTCATCCCGAAATTCCCACGGGAACGGGAACTACGCGTGTGAAACCGCGGGGCGCAGCTAGTTTATTTTTAATTGTACACAGAAACATAATTAAAAAATAAAAGATGAGAAGGCATGTACAGAGGTTGACTTAACCCTAAAAGAGTTTTCTTCCAGCAAACCTTAGAGGCTAGAGAGAGTAGGTGATTGATGTAGTGTAGGTATAAAGTGTACAAACGAAAGTAGGACATGTTAAGATATGAATAAAACAACTTCACAAATATCAGTGTATTAATGAGTAACGAAATAAAAGCAAATCCAACATACTCTCGGACTTCCATAAAATAAATATTACCAAAGTACAGTCGCAGTAGGAAAACCTTCGTCAGTTTTCAAATTAATTCTTTTGTATGTCGCAATCTTTTAGAACCCTTTAAAACTATATTTATAGTTATCATGGTTATTAGCACTGAAATTATTATGATTAACAGGATTATTTACCTAGATCGGAAACTCGAAATAAAAATGGTAAGTATCCCGTTAATCTTTTTACACGAAACACTATGCAGGCTACTGCAAATAAAATTATACTAACATAGCTGTGCCCCGCGGTTTCACCCGCGTAGTTCCCGATCTCGTGGGAATTTCGGGATAAAACATAGCCTATGTCCTTCCCCGGACCGTAAGCTACCCCTGTACCAAATTTGAAGTCAATCGGTTCAGTGGTTTAGCCGTGAAAAGGCAACAGACAGACAGACAGATAGACAGACAGAGTTACTTTCGCATTTATAATATTAATTAAGGAAGTAAGGATTAGTAAGGATGGCATGACAACTAGGTATCTAAATAGTGTAACACCTACATCTAGTAACACAATATTTTATACTCAATCAGTAAAACAGATCATCGCTCATACTGTGCAAACGAAAATTCTTAGGTAACGAACCTTTTCGTACCGTGACTGTACATGAACAAATATAACATATTTTAAATGAATCCAATCTCGTTCGCCAGTAACTCCATTATTTAACTCGCTACTAGTTATTTAATAATTTAACGAAATAAATCACGTTTCCATTCCACAAAAAATATCGGAAATATCGTTACAAATAACTACCTCGATACAGGCGGTATTTTAATACTATTGATATGGGATTGTGTGGATTGCATACGGAGTGTGTACTAGTGGTAAATCCTGTCTTTGTCTGTTATTATTACGATATTTTTAATCAAAAAGCCACCTATAGCCTGTTAAAATTATAATTATAATATTATTTTAATCTGTATACTACAAAAGTAACCGTTACTGACCGACTGAATAAAATCGTGCAGATAGTTATTATGACGTAGACATCGGTTAACAAAGGAATAATAAAAACGCATGTAAAACCGCGGGGTATAGCTAGTACAGAGTTATAGAAAAACTGTGAATGTTTGATTTTGAATATTTATAAGTACTTTTTGAGGCATAAACTATGATTTTTTTTTATTTATGCGGAAGATTATTTATAAGTATGTGAAACAACGGGATGTTAGTGCGTACTTATTTAAGTCGAATCCCTCGACTAAGGAAGATTATAAATAAATAAATAAAAAATCATTTATTGCTTACTCATACAAAAAAAGAAAATTATATATTAATTAAAGTTATAATATTAATTAAAGCAAAAGGTGGTGGCTCAGCTCCTGCTGCCCAGGGCGAGACACCCCGGGCAGCGCTGATTTTCAGCCACCCCTGTTCCCTGAGGTGTGCGGGAACTGCGAGAGGGTGCTACATATTATTCTATTATTTGTCGCACATATCAAATTCAAGAATGTATATGTGACGTCACTGGCCGTATACGATGCGAAGTGGCCACAGTGGTGCCCCAGCCCGCCGTTACCAATATTCCGTAACACTATTCACAGTACACACTAAGGCAATCTAATTAAATCATATTGATTCATTCCTCGTAGCCCGTAGCTGTTCGTAGCCCCGTAGCGCCCGCTACGCAGGGCTGACATTTCGTAGGAACTAGTGATGTGACGAAAATGTATATCCGTAGGCGGATCTTTGGTGGAAAGATCCGCGGGTATTTATACGGATACGGATCTTAACTTGGAGTGGCATTGTACATGATTTTGAAACAATAGTTGTTACAGAGGATTGTTTGTTTGTTTGTAACGATTAGACTCTGGAACTACTGGATCGATTTTAAAAACTCTTTCATTAATGAAAAGCTAATTTATTAACAAGTAACATAGGTGAGTATTTTATTCCCGTATTCCAATGCAAACGGGAAGTACGCGGGTAAAACCGCGGGGCGCTGCTAGTAATAGATAAGCTCATTGTATTTTATTGCTACCCAAACATCTACATATAGGATTGGACCTATGTATTACAATCTAACAAGATGAAACATTAGTAAAATATAGCTCAACTAGCTGTGCCCCGCGGTTTCACCCGCGTAGTTCCCGATCCCGTGGGAATTTCGAGATAAAACATAGCCTATGTTCTTTCCCGGACCATAAACTACCCCTGCACCAAATTTCGAGTCAATCGGTTCAGTAGTTTAGCCGTGAAAAGGTAACAGACAGACAGACAGACAGACAGACAGAGTTACTTTCGCATTTATAATATTAGTTAGGATTGGAATGAGCGGTGCTACGGTTCAGCATGGTTTCGGGTTCAAGTCCTGGCTGTGGTGAAAATTTTGAATACAATTCTTAAAATCCGTATAAGATCCGTCAAATTGTAACGAATTCAAATTCAAATTCAAATTTATTTCAAAAAATCTTAATACTAATACAAAAGTTCGGGCCCCCACACTAGGCATTGCCTGTCCTGTGGGGGAGTAGGGTACAAAAAAGAAGTTTGAACAATAAATGATAAGCAAAAGAATAAACCAAATTACATACTTATACGAAAATAAAATAAAAACAATAAAAAATCTAAGACAAAAACAGTGAATGGTGTTGAAAATGTAAAAATGATTGATGATATGATAATGGATGATGGGGTGATGAATAATGTGATGAAATGTATTCCTTGTACATTTACCTGCGTATTTTTAATATGTTAACTTTTTATTATGTAACGGATACGGATCTTTTTTTATCGGATAACCGCAGATACGGATATCCGGCACATCACTAGTACCAATGAAAGGTCACCATCTAATTAATGAATGTTGAAGTTGTGAGATGGTCCCGTTTGATGACGGTTGTTAACAAAATACTCGAATTCAACGTTCAATGGAATTACAATTTGTTGGTTTGTACAAAAATAGGGTGTTTTTAGAAGAGTTTATTTTAGTTTAAAAAAAATAATGTTTACATAACATAACATAATCAGTCACTCCATCATCTCATTACAGTAACTGACCTCTTAGTTCGTGACTTTTATCTAGATTCTAGGGTAGTCGCACAGTCACAGAAATATGTTACTTTGTAAAAAAACTGTGGTATTTTATATAGGTCATATGCATTTAGTAACCCTCCGTTATTTTGAAATAGTAAATTGAAACTGGATTTTTATTTATTTGTATAAACACACTTCAATAATATTTATTTACACTTATTTCATCACTTTATTAACAGACACTTACAATTTACCTATATTTTATCGACAATATGAAACATATTATGCAAAAAATATGACAGATAGGAATTTATTTTTTTATCATTAATTTACATATATATCTTTTAACCTTTACTCTCTTTTCCGAACCTTTATCCCATGTCTATTTGGGTCAGTTTTCAGTTTAACCAGATTTGGCGGAATGTCAGTATTTTACGTGAAGCGACTGCCATCAGACCTTCACAACCCAGAGGGCTATACGACATTTTATGGTTAAACCAAATGTTGGACTTTTGAGGGCTCTAACTACCCGTAACGACTGTCGATGATGTTAGTACGACAACCAGGACCGACGGCTTTACGTGCCCTCCGAAGCACGGAAACGTTGTTGAAATTAAAAGTCATGTTTAGTAATGACCCATCATAGTCATGACGGTGCCAGACGTTGCTTAACCCCGCAGGTGCGCGGGTAGCACTGGGCCATGAGCGCTTCATTTAATCTACATCAGATATTTCATAAAAAAATACCCATACAACCTACAAACACTACATCTATATATTTACAAAAGTACCTAGTACTTACATCTTTACGAAACCTTAGTATTGTTTGTTTAGCTAAAGGATCACGGCTGACTGCGGCGCTCTCGCGGGACCGAGGGAACCCGCGCGTTTGTACATGTTGCATTTCAAACAAACTCTGGAGGAAATACTTTTAGAGTATTTTCTTGAGTTTTTGTACTAACAAAGGATTTGTGAAGTTTATTTGTTAGTTGAGGTGGTGGGGAGGTTAATATGTTTATGTTATGTTTTCTTGCGACTGATTTGGCTGTAATTTTTAAATTTTGATAGAATATTAATATTTAATAAGATACCTTATATCCCTACTCCCTAGTAATATTATAATTGCGAAAGTAACTCTGTCTGTCTGTCTGTTACCTTTTCACGGCTAAACTAATGAACCGATTGTCTTGAAATTTGGTACAGGGGTAACTTATGATCCGGGAAGGAACATAGGCTATGTTTTATCCCGAATTTTCCAGGGGATCGGGAACTACGCGGGTGAAACCGCGGAGTACCGCTAGTAGTTTATAATATTAAAAGCTTGTTTGAACATATTTACTGTTTACTTATCTCTACATGGTATAAAAGCAAATCAATTTCTGTCGTTTCTCTTTTTGTATCGTATAAGAAAACTTTTTTTTTTGTTGTTTCATTAATAGATAGCCCGAATTATTTAAGAGCAAAAGCGTATGGGCTACGAAGATTGATAAAACCGCTGGTAAAAGTTAGACTTTTGATTGTTTGTTTGCAGTAAAAAAAAACTTTACATAACTTAATTAATAACATATGTTTTATTTTATCAAATTATTCCCACGGGAAAGAGAACTACGTGGGTAAATCCGACCGGCACCAGCTAGCTTTCTACAAAACTATTTTTTAAAGAACCCCCGCGGTGCGCCATCTTGGCCTAACTATGAAGAACTCGCGAGACCGAACTTGTCTCAAATAAACACAAAATGACCTCGCACTACTTCACCGGACACAGTTTTGTGTCTTACGAGTAGAATATGAGAAATAGGATACATGGATCTTGTTATTATGTTAGGAAACTGTGATTGTTTCTTCTTTTGAAAGTATAACTGGATCAATTAGGATTAATTCTTTAACAGTCTTTGTAAAAACCGAGATATTTTGTGGTTAGACTTTTAAGTGCTATTGTTGATAATTTTAGTACCAACGACATCCTAGACTTATATTTTACCATCACAGAAACGCTCATGAAATTAAAAAGTGATTGATAATTTAAAAAGGTCCAAAGCTAACATTATCATCATCATTTGTTCACCAAGGAGCTCTACCTACCCTCAGTTAGGGTGATCACTGGCCTTAGTCAACCTGCCAACTCAATCAAGGTCCTACATAATTTTGATCTAGTTTTCTACTCGTTCCGTCTATCCCTCTACCTATATCCTACGTCCATCCATTGACAAACTATTTGATGTTCTCATTGGTTTTTGGCGGTATTCCCGAAGTTCCAAAAGTCCCGGTAAATGTTTGTGATGCGGGCGCGTCTCACAATACTGGTGATGTTCAATTGTTTACGTGAATAAGTACATGTAAGTTTGGAGAATGATCTAGAAAGACGATGTTAATTTTGAAAAATGCATTCATATTTTTTTCGCCTCAGCCAGGACTTGAACCCGGAACCATGCTGAACCGTAGCACCGCTCTTCCAATTGAGATGTTAATTGTTAGGTAATCTTAGTATTATTTTGTTTCTTTTTGATAATTATTTGATAGTAAACTGTTGCTGAAAGCTAGTTAAGTTGGTAGTGAACCTGCCTACTTAGCCAACCAAAGACGTGTTCGATTCCCGCTTTAAGCAATAATTTGTGTGCAGTCTGTTTGTTTTGATCTGGGTATTTTCTTGAGGTATATAAGTATGTTTATTTATTGTCTTGTATCTTATATTTATCATTACAAACACACACAAACTTTATTTAATTGTATGAACAGATATGAACTTTAATAAATAGATATACTTAAAGTAGACTAAGGTAAGTAGTTACGTAAAACAAATATACTTATGGAGGAGATGTTTGACTTATTTCGATATATCAGAGAGCTAACAAGAATCAGTCGTGACTAGGTACTAGTAATGGGGTGGTGTCGATAGAATTAATATCGATGTCGATGAAATTAATATCGATGTCGATGAAATTAATATCGATGTTTTATAAGAATATTTTTTTTAAATAGTGGTAGGGTTTATCTGTAATTACCATTGTTAGAAAATAGGTTGTTTTAATTTGGACAATACCAGCTTCCTGAAAATACTATCTAATAATAATACTATCCTGAAAATGCTACTGAAAATCGGCGTAAAGTAGTAGTAAGAGATACAGCGTGTACCAGGGACCTTACCTCCAATAGCATTTTCTAACGTGAGGGACGTTTTTAAAAGTTTTAATTCCTTAAAGGCTAGCAACTCACTGATGATGCTTTGTCTCTGGGGGGTTAAAGGCTCTAATCCCGAGCCGGGTAAATATGTTTTAATATGATCTAATAGATTAATTTCGATCTAGGTGTGTGTATAAATAGATGTGTCCATAGTTTCTGATTCCTAATTACAATTACAACACTTAGTTATGAGTCCAGTATATGAAGATGATTGGTTATGTTACATTAATATCGATACTTTGTATGTGTCCCATCACTAGCACTAACCCGTTTACCGCCACAAATACTTCGTCAACCGTCAAACAAACAATTGTTACACACTTTGTTATATTTAACATATTTGCTCTCTCTCACACTCATCAAGTAATACATAGGAGAGAGCGGGAGAGGAATACTAAAATATGAATGTAAGTTATTTGGGTGAATCGCTATATAAATATGGTTTTCTCGTTAATTGTATTTCGGTTTATTTATTTACGTTCTTGTTTTATTTGGTAAAGAAAATAATTTATATCTAAATATATGTATACCTTTAACTCAAAGGTGGCTGACTGACTGACTGACTGACATAGAGATCTATCAACGCACAGCCCAAACCACTGGCCGGACCGGGATGAAATTTGGCATGCAGGTAGATGTTATGTCGTAGGCATCCGCTAAGAAAGGATTCCCACGGGTTGTGATATACGTGGGTGAAACCGCGGGGCACAGCTAGTTTCTTTATAAACCTTATACAAATATGTTCCAAGTTTTAAAAGAGACATTAATTGGAACAGGCCAAATACTTGCAACACCTGGGTTTGTATGTGTGAATGTGTGTGTGCGTAGTTTCTGATACCCTAGATACAAGTTACGAACTTAGTTAGGGGTCAGTTACTGTAATGAGATGATGGAGGGAATGATTATGTTATTTTACCTCATGCAAGTCTCCGAAAATATAAAGAACTAGCTGTGCCCCGCGGTTTCACCCACGTATATCACAATCCCGTGGGATTTTCGGGATAAAAAGTATCCTATGGTCTCCCTCAGACCATACGCTACCCCTGTACCAAATTTCAAGTCAATCGGTTCAGTAGTTTAGCCGTGAAAAGGTAACAGACAGACAGACAGATAGAGTTACTTTCGCATTTATAATATTAGTTATGATAGTGAAAAATGCTAAAAGTAGTCTCGAGGCCGATTTATACGGGCGACCAGGCCTCAGTCAACCATGGGCCGAGTGCGAGTCAATTCCACACACAACCTTAGAATTTCCTCGCAGGTGTGTGCAGGTTTCTGAACGATATTTTCCTTCACCGTAAGAGCGTCGATTACAGGTTACTGTGCTTTTGCCACTAGTAATTGGAAGTTGCAGCCAAAATTGGAAATGTTGCCAGAATTATAAGTAGCAGCCAAAATCAAAGTAGCGGCCAATATTGTAAGTTGCAGCCAAAATTGGAAATTGCAGCCAATATTGTGAGTTGCAGCCAAAATTGGAAGTAGCACAAAACCTGGAAGAAGCAGCCAAAATTTGAAGTAGCAGACAAAACCAAACATGCAGTCAAAATGAGAAGTTAATTGTAGCTAAAAATCGGGAATTGTAGCTATATTGGGAATTGTAGCCAGAATAAAAAATTGTAGTCAAAATGGTGTGTTGCAGGCAAACTTGAAATTTGCCGCTAAAATTGGAAACGGTTGCCAAAATTATGAGTTGCATCCAAAATTCAAATTTGTAGACAAAGGTCTCTCTGATAGTATAAAATGAGTACACATATGAATTCGTAAACACAGATCTGTAAATTTGAATTCAAAATTAGTAAACACATTGGTAAGAGGTGGGTATCGAACCAGATCTCCCGAATAGAATTCCAGATGGCAGTGATTGAATCTTTCGAATGGAAGTCAAAGGCCTTAACCACTTCGCCATTGACCCTCTACTTACTTGGTATATTTTGATGAAACCTAAAGACGACATACTGCTCCGTCCATGCACTCATCACGCACGCCCCCCCCTACCTCTTGCCCCCCCTGCCCCCCTGGCTGCCCTAAACCAACACTCGAGTATCGGGAGTCACTCCAACCACTCCATAATACATTATGGTTCGAGCTCATTTACTGTTCAATATGTTGATGTATGAAAACTCAAGATGTATGTATAGTAAGCGTCTCAAGATTGACGACCTAGATGGAAGAGTGATCACCATGCCAGACTGATTTTTTCCAATTGGTGATTTAGGATTGGAAATGTTATAATTTGTAAATTTACAATCGGATATGTACCTATATTGAATCATACATACCCATGAAATAAGCGCACATTGCGCTCATTTTAAACAGTCTTTTTCAACTTTAAACTCGCGTAAGGTTGAATTTGTAATAAAACATATTTACAGTATAACGATAATTTCATATAATGTAGTGTGAGTATTTGCGGACAGTTTCAGGTGTTAGATTTATTCGTGATACTATACACATCTTGGGTTTTTGTACATCAATGCATGAACCACTTTTCGGGTACTCAAGCAAGTTACTTAGTTCATTAAACTTGGAAGGAAAATAAGAACAAGTACCTAAAACAAAAAGAAAGAGTGTTTAAGGAATATCTAATTTAAAATCTATACTAATATTATGAAGCTAAAGAGTTTGTTTCGTTGAACGCGCTAATCTCAGGAACTACTGGTTCGATTTGAAAAAATCTTTCAGTGTCAGATAGCCTATTTATTGAGAAAGGCTATCCTACTAATATTATAAATGAGAAAGTTTAAGTTGTTTGTGAGTTTGGATGTTTGTTAATTTTTTCTTGCAAAAACTACTGAACCGATTTTGACTAAATTTGGTACAGATGTTCCTTATAACTAGGAATAATACATTTTATCCCCAAATTCCCACGTTTCAGACATCAAATATGATGAAATACTACTTTAAATGAAACTAGAATCGTTGTTCTTATGAGTACTTTATGATATCACAAAACACATACCTACTTAAACTTATACCGAGGTATTTCTAAGAAAAAATAAAGCGACGGAATTGCTCGTTTGTAGAAATATATTAAATTATATTTGGTGTATAAGTTTTTGTGGTTTCATAAAATATTTCTTTCTATGAAATTGAAATTATAAGCAGAAAAAACTACCTTCATCAAATTAAACCGCAATTGAGTATCATCTAACATACGAAGATGACAATTGACGACTTTGATGGCAGAGTGGTCACCACTTTGAAAAGAGAGAAACTGTGTCGCGATCCTTATTCTATGGGTCACCATGCCGGACTGCCATTCTCATGGTTGCGGGTTCGATTCCCGTGGTGAATATTTGTGTGAACCACAAATGTTTGTGTCGGTATGTGTGTGTGTGAATGAGTGTGTGCGTAGTTTCTGATACCCTAGATACAAGTTACGAACTTAGAGGTCAGTTACTGTAATGAGATGATGGAGGGAAACATTACGTTAATGTTTGTATGTATTGAATAGGCTTCGATCCTACTGAACTTATTAGGTACAGCGACGCATGTTTCAGATCACCAACAGACATTGGATAATCGCGGTGATTATTCATCTATCTAACATCTACCAGTATACTAATATTATAAAGAGTAAAGATTTGCTTGTTTATAACGAATAGGCTCCGAAACTACTGAACCGATTTCATAAATTCTTTCACCATTATAAAGCTACATTCACCTTGAATAACATAGGCAATATTTTATCCCCATATTCCCACGGGAACGGGAACCACGCGGGTGAAACCGCGAGACGTCGCTACCAATAAGGTAGAGTCTTTGTCCTGCAGTCGGATCTTACAGTCACTTTAACTGGTACTCCACTGCAGTACGCTTATCTTTCTAAGACATTAGTATCCCAATATGTTCAGTAATGTGTGGTATATTTAGTTTCTAGCGCGTCCCTGCGGTGGGTTAATGCGTTCTATAATATGGACGTAAGTATGGGACGCGGGGTGCATAGCGAGGGGTGGGGGTATAGTGGGGCGAGCGAGGGGATTTTGGAAAAATAAAAATATTATTTATTAGAAATTAAATTGCTTTTTATATCTTGGAGGTGTATTGGTATGAGGTCTTGTTTGCGTAGCTGGACGTGTTGGGTTCGATTTTCGCGTTAAGCAATGCATGCAAGATACCTTTTTGCCTTTGAGGTACATAGCTAGAGATCCTGAATTCGATTTTTTAGTTTTTTTTTAATATGACTTGGGTTTAAGATTTCGAACACATATGCAATAAAGCCAGCTATTACTTCACGGCGATTTTCTGTGTGCGTATGTTACTTTCACAATAGAGCAAGCCCACGTTTAAACTGTGATAATCACAGGTTTTTGCAAAAAGATATAGATGTGTCTGTAGTAAAAGAAGAATATTAAAGTCGCGGCTCTCATCACTATAACCCGTCCCTTAGAAAGTGTCTTCAGTATGACTCGCCCGATTTCCGGCGCATTCGACAGATCCTTTCAAACCCCCTTACACCCTCACCTGCACGCGATAATCCACTCAACCCACTTGACCGTAAGGTGCAATTTACTCTGAACTAAAACATCATTTTGTTGTTGAAAATTTTCGAAAAGATTTTGCGATAGAAATGTTTATATTTTGCGGAATAAGCTACTCTAATTATGGGATAGTGGGAGTACTGAGAATTTTCTTAAAATGTACCGGTTTATTACATTAACATTCTTTGGGAATTCTTTATTTTAGTCAGAATGTTGGAATGTTAATTTTCTGTGTATACTAGCGGCTTGGACGCGGTTTTTCTCGTGATGTAGTTTGGTTAGGTACTTTTCATGTAATCTATATACTCGTATATAAAAATGAAACCCGTTTTCCTTGGTCACGGCATCACGCGTGAATGGCTGGACCGATTTCACTAATTCTTTTTTTGTTGTATTTGTTATTATTAGGAGAAGGTTCTTATGTAAAAAAAAACACGGAAAATCAACGGGAAAATTGGACCCGTGCGAAGCCGGGGCGGGCAGCTAGTTTTGTTTAATTTACTAAGTTTCAATTCTCAACATTGTAAACCTATCTATATTTTTTATAGAATAAGGATCACGAACAACATTCTCTCTATATTTTTCATATTAATACGAGTACTCTCATAGTTGACTTAATAAAAGAAATCTTTTTTATCCTCCCTAAGGAATTACTAAAAATAATATTGTTATTATGTTTCTATATTTTGGTAATAAATGAAAAAAAAACATTCCATATAATTCTACGATTCAGCATAGTAATGGGTTCAAGTTCCGGTTGAGGCAAAAAAATTGATTGTATTTTTTCAAATGACAAAATTTTTGAATTTAAAGAAACTAGTGTCATACTGCGACATTGCTCACGTAAATTCTACCTAGCTCCTTGAGAGGATTAAGGGAGACCCGCCTCTGACGTCACTGTGACGCCATGACAGATGCGCTGTGTCACTCACTTAATTTGATACCAACTTTATAATTGACATTTATTTATTGAACTTAGTAACTTATTAATTAGTATTTATCTCTATAATTATTATAAATGTGAAAGTAAACATGTTCGATTCTTACCATTTTTAACCCCCGACGCAAAAAAAGGGGTGTTATAAGTTTGACGTGTCTGTGTGTATCTGTCTGTCTGTGGCATCATAGCTCCCGAACGGATGAACCGATTTCAATTTAGTTTTATTTTTGTGGGCGTTGATAGATCACTATGTCAGTCAGTCAGTAACCTTTGAGTCATATATTTAGACATTCTACACCACACACATACTCAATACTCATTTATTGACACACAGAAGAAAGTAAAATTTTACTAAAAGTCTAATAAAACAGGCTAATAATTGATACAGGCAAGAACAAGTCGCAAAGTTAGTTAACCCAATGTTATACCTAACGTTAGTCTACATACTACTTCACAATACCTACCTATTAATATACTATAACATAATATAATACACACTAAGCGTTCCAAAGTACTGTATAAGCGTCCTAATTACAATAAACAACACAAAATGGCGTCTGTAACATTACACCGAAACTAAATAATATTACGCCATGTTATGTTTCCATCAGCTCTGTTTTGTTAGGATATAATAACTACATGTATTTTAATTATAATTTTAACTGGTTGTGAACTGCGGTTTTACTCTTTTTAACCCCCGACGCAAAAAGAGGGGTGTTATAAGTTTGACGTGTCTGTGTGTGTGTCTGTCTGTCTGTGGCATCATAGCTCCCGAACGCAATTACTTTCAAACCCCCATAACTTTTAAACGGGTTAACCGATTTTCATCAAACATGTCTAAGAACACTCGCACGTAAGTCCCCTTTAATACAAAAAAAAACTAAATTGAATTCGGTTAAGTAATCCGTTCGGGAGCTATGATGCCACAGACAGACGGATACACACACACACACACACAGACACGTCAAACTTATAACACTCCTCTTTTAGCGTCGGGGGTTAAACACAGAAAAAAATCTAAGACACAAAATTCAGTAATGTTATTGAAAGATAAGTTAGTCATTCAGTAACAATTTTCCATTAAAGTACAAAAAAAAATCTCAGGCACAAATCTAGAAAATAATACAAAAGAAACCCATTGTGGTACCCTAATGTATATCAGATTAGTGTAATTCAATACGGTAGATAAAGGACCAAGACAAACAATGAGAGATATCGACGCGAGTATCAACACAATGTACAGTCACGGTAGGAAAAAAATCGTCACATTAAGATCTATTTTCGTTTTCGTGATAAAATATTATTCACTAGCAACGTCCCGCCGCTGTTGCAACTGCGTAGTTCCCGTTCTCATAAGAATGCTGGGATAAAGTTTTATACTAGAAACCTTATCCTGTCGCTGTCTGTCTGTCCCTATGTATGCTTAAATCTTTAAAACTACGCAACGGATTTTGACACAGTTTTCATTAATAGATAGAGTGATTCAAGGGGAAGGTCTTTAGTATAAAGGGGCGCTGCTGGTAGTTTTAATACTAGGTAGTAATGATAATGAAGGCACTTAGATATTTATTTATTTATTTAATTCGGAAGACCAACAGCTAATGCAATTATACAAAAAATATGAATAGATACAGATGAATAATTACAGGTCCTCGCTTATAGATATATTAACGACTTACAAATGAATAAAGAAAACTGACCAAAGTTTTCCTACTGTGACTGTACCAATACAATGGCCCAAGTACCAAGACAATGTACCGTAACATCATTTGTGAGATTGGTTTGATAGTTAACGATAAAATATTGTATTTGTATATGTATTGATTGTTGGTCTACAATAGGGTTTGCGGGTATCTGATTACCTAATAATTAATATACCAGTTATTGAGAATAGGTACCTTATTTTATGGTGAAACTAGGTTTGTTCCACGGTTTCTTTCGCATTGAAATCTATAGTCATTCTCATGCCTCTTTAACATTATTAAATTATAAAATATAGAATTTTTTATTCATTTTGAAGTTCTTACAAAGATTTATAGTTTGCATTTTGAGGCGTTACCGTACGTTTAGCATTGTACTTGCTTGCCAACCCTGTGGTAACGGGTTCAATTTCAAAATAGAACGAGGCATGTTTCAAAATTTCCGACTACCCTAAATATCACCAGTGAGAGATATAGGCCTTTGGTGCATGTAGTTTAGAAGCCTAGTTAGTCGTTCCATTATACAATTCAAAATTTAAACCTTGCCTTAGAACACTCGCACGTAAGTCCCCTTTAATACAAAAAAAAAACTAAATTAAGCTGGGAGCTATAATGCCACAGACAGACAGATACACACACAGACACGTCAAACTTATAACACCCCTCTTTTTGCGTCGGGGGTTAAAAATATTATTTATTTTGTAATAAGTGCCAGCCCTAGCCCAATACCGCAGTACTAACCATCTATACATTTGGAGGCATCCTCCAATAAATACAGGTATTGAATGAAATGCATCGCTCGGCCCCGGGCGTCCGGGCGGGAGCTGACTCGGGCGGGTATCTAATGATGGTATATTGTATTACTAGCTGTGCCCCGCGGTTTCACCCGCGTAGTTCCCGATCCCGTGGGAATTTCGGGATAAATCATAGCCTATGTTCTTTCCCGGATCATAAGCTACCCCTGTACAAAATTTCAAGTCATTCGGTTCATTAGTTTAGCCGTGAAAAGGTAACAGACAGACAGACAGACAGACAGACAGAGTTACTTTTGCATTTATAATATTAGTAGGGATTAGATATAGGTAGTATGTATTAGGTAAAATCATGGTAAAATAAATACCTATTTTTTAACCGACTTCCAAAAAACAGGAGGAGGTTCTCTATTCGACGCGTATGTTTTTTTTTTGTTTTGTGTGTTTGTTACGCGATTTCTTTGTAATCATGAATGGAGCATTTTAAAATTCTTGTTTCATTAGAAAGCGGATATTCGCGAAGTGGTCCCATGTCAAGGAAATCAGGATCTGATGATGGGATCCAGGATAAATCGAGAAAAACCCCCAACATTGTAGGCTGGGTGTGTCGATTGACATTATTAAAAGTAAAACTAACGGTGACCCGTGGTTTTGCTCGCAATATTCTAGATACCATAAGAATTTCTGGATGAAAATTTTTGGCTGTATACTTTCGTATTTAAATCAAATGCTGTTCACAATTCATGGGTTTTAGATATAAAAAGGTCCAGTTTTTTAATTCGTCAAGACACACCGAAATAAACACGAATCTACAAAAATTTTTGAAAATGTTTTTTTATACTATTATAGGTACCTATTACACATATTATCTTCAGTGCGTTTTCATAAAACTTTAGTAAAAAAGTATATTTCGATATTACAAACAAAAATACCGCACCAGATTAGTCTGTATAGATATTTTAATTAATAAATAGTCAGTATAAACGTCAGCCACTATTTTCGTTTTTATTTTGACTATGGTTGATTTTCTAAAAAGTTCTTATACCTTTGTTGAAAGAAGGTTTGTTATAAAATGATGGTTTAATTGGGATGATGAAGTTAAAACGAAGTAATAAAATGCAGGGTTGTGGTAGATTATAATGAATCATGTGTAACATCAGCTCATGGGACAGGATTCAGGCGGTACCCGTTGAGGCTGAACTGCTTGACACTTATAGAGCAGCGAAGAAATCCCTGCAAGAGGCTATTGCCCTCGCAACTTTCATGGCAATCGTGGGAAGCGATCTCTCCTTGCCAAATGTAGTCTCTGCTATGGTGAGCGAGGAGAGGTCTTGGATTGGACTGTCCACCTTTTGCGAGGTCGTACCTCGCAAAAAGAAGCTGCGGAGAGGGAGCGCGAAGCCCTCTCGACTAACACTATCCACAGCAAAAGGTTGGGCAGATGGAGGCGGGACTAACACTTTGTCCTGCAACCGCCATAAGAACGACCTGCGGCAGTGATCCCAGTGGAAGATCCACTGCGCCGCCATATAGGCCTCGAGGTGGCGCGCGCGGTGTGTCCGCGCGCCCCACCTCAACATCTGTCGCCCAGAGCTACATTCTAGCTCGGAGGAGAAACCCTTGACAGAGTAGAGTGTTTCTTCCGGTTTCGGTCATAAGCGCAGAGGTGGCACACCGAGAGGTTTTAGTCGGTAAGCGCGTCGCCGCTCCATCTTTGCGGCGCGGAGTCTGACATACCTCGTCGTTTCCCTGGACGGAGGAAAGACGTAAAGTCTTCTTCCCTCGAAGAGGATTCAAGTGGTCCACGAGAACTCTTTTGGATGAAAATTTAGGCGTCTTTTGTAGAGGGAGACTTACTTCCCACAAAAAAATTGAAAATAAATTAATTAGAAAAAAATAAGAAACCGACTTCAGCACTAAAAAGTAAGGAAATAATTTAAAATAAACGATATCTTTAATACATATTTACAATTTATAATTAGTAACTTTTGAAGTCGGTGACAGCCCAGTAGTTATGGGGGTATGAAAGTAATTGTGTTGGGGGTTTTTTAAATTTTTAATTTAATGTTATAATATCTTCGTCTTAAGTTATTATTAATCAATTAGAAGAATTTATCTAGTCACTGCATTAAGCACTACAGAATACAATAACTTAGGGAATAATATCAATATAGTAGACAATAGATACCATATAAAAATACTCTTTACCCTTTCCAAAGTTAAAACTAATTCCCTTTACCCCGTGAGAGACGCGCCCACAGTCCTAATTCTCCACCTCTAAACATTGAACAAGTGTTAACAAGTGGCGCCCTGCGCTGCATGCTGATGTCTTCAGAGCTCGTTAATACCTCAGTTGGTTAGTTGGCCTGATGTGAATTACGATTGACTATTGGAAAAAAGTTGGTGACCTAGTCTGCTATGATAAAAGAAGTTGATTACCGCCATGTAAACATGATTTTTTTAGGAACATCGTGAGGAAATCGCCATACGCGGTGAAAGGGAAATAAAATGCCACAGTTTAAGATATCCTAGTACAAAATGTGTCGTAGCGACACTGGTTAATACACGACTAATCAGAATGTAGGTAATTATCATTGGCTAGCTGTGCCCTGCGGTTTCAGCCACGTAGTTCTCGATCCCGTGGGAATTTCGGGATTAAACATAGCCTATGTCCTTCCCCGGACCAAAAGCCACCCCTGTACCAAATTTCAAGTCAATCGGTTCAGTAGTTTAGCCGTGAAAAGGTAACAGACAGACAGACAGACAGAGTTACTTTCGCATTTATAATATTAAGTTAGGATTAGGATATACTATATGTAATTTTCCAATTCAGAGAACAGGCATCACATCTACAGCTTATAAAATCCTAAAGAATCATACTTGTTTACTCTTAATTAAGATTTTTTTAAGTGAATAATTTTTAATTAATAATTTAATTTATATTTAATTTAAGGGCAGTTTACAGCGTTTCGAAAACGCAAAATTATAATGTTAATGTTTGAATGCACCATGCCTTGTATACTTATACCTATAATTATCCCGGATCGCTTGCCAGACCTCTGTTCGTTCCCTTTACAGTACAAATCGTATCGTCTCCCTCGGGAGCTCCGAGACTCATTAATTATACTTTTATACCTTTTTGGGAAACCTCCTTTGTACGATGAAGGGTAACAAAATGTTTTAGTTTTTAGGTTAGAGGGTAAATTATATCAGGTATTGTTAATTAGGGAATTTTCTAGATTTTTTTGAAGAGCATTAAGTGTAGTGATTGTGGTGTGTTTTTAATTGTAAATTGTACGTTTACCTTATTAAGTTTTTTACTCGTGAAATTATGTAATTTGCTTTCTATAATCTTTAAATAGTACATCAATTGTCAGTAAATAAATATTTTTCCATTAAATGTGTGTGTGTGAATGAGTGTGTGCGTAGTTTGTGATACCCTAAATACAAGTTATGAACTTAGGGGTCAGTTACTGTAATGAGATGATGTAATGAGGTCTCAATAATTACGTAAAAAATATAATTTATTGTAACAAATTAATTAAATAAATTGAAAAATTTAAATTGAATTGAAAAGAGTAGAAAGAATTATAATGGTACAAAATAGAGTTACTTATGTACCCGTTATATTTATATCGTTAGAGCTTACCGATGTCCAATTAGTGATGCTGTGTGGATAGCAAGCCGCAAAGCAGAGGGCGGAACGGGAACAACCCCTAGGTACAATGATACATGATGTGGAACAAGACGTCTTCTAGGTGAGGAAGACAACGAGATAAGTACACACTAACTTTATGACTACTAGCAGAGCCCCGGTAGTGCCCATTCTCGTGGAAATACGGGGATAAATTATTATATTATAGCCTATGTCACTCGCTGATAAATAAACTTTCCATTAGAGAAAGTTTTTTTCGAAATCGGTTCAGTGGTTTCGGAGTTTTTAAACAATTTACAAAAAAATACTTACTACTTGTTTTTTGCCAGATTGACAGAAAAAACAATAAAAAACGAAACACGTAAAGTAAGTAAAGTGCTATGGTTCAGCACGGTCTCGGGTTCAAGTTCCGGCAGAAGCGAAAATTTTGAATGCATATTTCAAAATCCTAAAAAAATTGTGTAAATCACTATAAAAATGAATTGTAATAAGCAAAAAGTAGTTCGAAGCGCTCATGGCCCAGTGCTACCCGCGGATCACTTGTGATCTGTGTTGTTACTTGTTAAGCAACGTCTGGGACCGTCGTGACTGTGATGAGTCGTTACTAAAAATTTCTTTTAATTTCGTGAGTGTTTCCGTAATTCGGAGGGCACGTAAAGCCATCGGTCCCGGTTGTCGTACTAACATCATCGACAGTCGTTACGGGTAGTTAGAGCCCTCAAAGTCTAACATTTGGTTTAACCAAAAAATGTCGTATAGCCCTCTGGGTTGTGAAGGTCTGATGGCAGTCGCTTCACATAAAATATAGACATTCTGCCAAATCTGGTAAAACTGAAAAACCGACCCCAAATAGACATGGGATAAAGGTTTGGAAAAGAGAAGCAAAAAGTAGTCCAATAAAAAGTTGAATTTCTGTTACATAGTAACAATATTCATCGGTGCTGTTTTACCGACAAATTTAACTACCGACAAACCGACTCCTTACCAAAATAAACAAACAGTTGAATGCTAAAATTAAATATACAGACAGACAGACAGTAATAACTATTCATAAATCTGAATAGCGAATGAAACAAATACATCAAAATGCATTTACTAGTCAAAGATAACATCGGTTGAATATTTACCGCGACTGTACATGAATCCGCCATTTTGAAATATAAATATTGGTTTAAAATAGATACTACTAATATAATGTTTAGGTTTGTTTGAACGGCTTTTGTTATCTAATGTAAGATTGATTTCAAGGTAAGGTATCCTTACTTAATGTACGTACTAGCTGTTGCCCGAGGTTTTACCTGCGTTTTTTTACTAACCCCTGACGCAAAAAGAGGGGTGTTATAAATTTGACGTGTCTGTCTGTGTGTGTGTGTGTGTGTGTGTGTGTGTGTGTGTGTGTGTGTGTGTGTGTGTGTGTGTGTGTGTGTGTGTGTGTGTGTGTGTGTGTGTGTGTGTGTGTGTGTGTGTGTGTGTGTGTCTGTGTGTGTATCTGTCTGTCTGTGGCATAATAGCTCCCGAACGGATGAATCGATTTCAATTTAGTTTTTTTTGTATTAAAAGGGACTTACGTGCGAGTGTTCTTAGACATGTTTGATGAAAATCGGTTGACCCGTTTAAAAGTTATGGGGGTTTGAAAGTAATTGTGTTGGGGGTTTTTTAATTTTTTAATTTAATGTTATGTATATATTGTTGACTCTATCTATGAGTTCACTGGAGGTTCATTTTGCGGTTCTTTTGTGATCCATACAAGTTTAGTTCGGTTATGTTAATTATTGTGTACGTAGTGTAGTTTCTGATACCCTAGATATAGGTGATGAACATAGATAAGGATCGGAGACCATAAGAACATGATAGAGAGATTGATTATAGCAGCGCAGCAGTTCCATTCACATAGTTCCCGTCCCCGTGGGAATACCGGAATAAAATATGGCACTCGTTGTTAAAAGCTTTCATTAACACAAGAATGTTTGAAATAATTTCTGTAATTTTTGAGTTAAATCCAATCAAATCTTTCGTCTTTATAATATTAGTTCGTACAAATGAAAATACCTGCCTACCAAAATTAATTCCTTATCGTGGATTCAAACCTGCGTCCGTCGGAACGCCTCACTATCTCGGGGCCAATCCGTTTGTCTTGACATTCTAATATCTGAGGGTTAAGAGCTCGGGCCGTCACCCGCGCGTTACGGGGGTCAGACTTACCTTGCTTAGTGACTTATTGGAACTAAGGTGGGTTAAGATTCTACAATTTAATTAGGTATTTCGAATGTTGTACTAATATTATAGATAGTTTTGTAGGTACTGCGTTTTTCGTTTTAATTGGTAGCCATCTTTAAAAAACACGAAGATAAACACACAAAGGGTTCCGTACCGAAAACCACAAAAAAAACACGTTTGTTGTTTGGGAGCACTGAAATATTTATTTTATTTTGTTTTTAGCATTTGTTGCTTTGATAATATATGTTAGAGAATCTTCGTCGTGATCCTTATTCTATGATTTGTTGTTATAGCGGCAATAGAAATACATCATCTGTGAAAATTTCAACTGTCTAGCTATCACCGTTCTTGAGACAGCCTGGTGACAGACGGACGGACAGCGAAGTCTCAGTAATAGGGTCCCGTTTTTACACTTTGGGAACGGAACCCTAAAAAAATATAAATTTATTTTTGTCATAGTCTTTTATTAAGTCCATATGTAAAAATGTGGACTTGAAATAAATTACTTTTAAAAACGAAGTTTCAAATCTATTCAATTTTAAAGCTACGACGCAAGTAATTCTAAACAATATATCGGTAAGCTGAAAGGCAATTCAAAAGAGTAATGATAAGCTGAGAGAGTAGCTCGATTTGTGTCTGAAAGAGTATCTATAACAATACCTCTGTGTCTAGACCGGCCCCGTAAGATCACCCTCTTTACTTCCAATCAAGTAATCCATTTGTTTCTCGATGACCCGAACGAAATAAAGCACATTTCTCAAACAAAGATCACTGTTTGGGGTCGTTTATAGTAGACGGGACGAGTCCGGGACGTGTCCGGGCCGCGGTCATTCAGTATAGACTTTCGACGTTCATAAGTGCTCTAACTGAACAAATTTTGTCTAAAAATACAAATAATTTATTTCCAAAAAAAATTACCTAAGAAAAATACATAAGGTATAGTGTGCTCCCAATTACATTAGATTTTATTTTATAGTGATTCACAAAATTTATATAAACTGCTTCATCCTTAATAAAATAATACGATTAATATTATAAACGCGAAAGTTCAGATGGATGGATGATTATTACTCTTTCACGCAAAATCTACTGAACTGATTTAGATGTAAGTAATTTGGTACAGGTATTTCTTAGTTCCTTATAACTAGGTATAACACATAGGATAATTTTTATACCGAAATTCCCAAGAGATTGAGATCCACGCGGGTAAAACCGCGGGGCGCTGCTATTTATAATATTAGTAAGATGTAACGTTTCAAATCCGTGTCTCGTCCGATCCACATACACGTCTTGCCCCGGACACGTCCCGGATCCGTCCCGGTGGGGTATAAATCCCACTGCGCTAATAAAACGAAGTGCGGGCAGTTTTTTACGTTCCTTATCTATAACAAAGGGTGGCCTTTGTGATTCTCTCTCGGAGCGATAACTCACTCACGCGTCCCATAAATACAAGTTTATAGTGTGCAGTCATCTTTATAGCTTGGTTGTGTTTGTAAGTCTCTGTGACTCTTAGTACTGATGTGACATGGTTTTAGTAGAGTTGCTCTCTCTTTTCCGAACCATTATCCCATGTCTATTAGGGGTCGGTTTTCAGTTTATTCAGATTTGGCGGAATGTCAGTATTTTACGTGAAGCGACTGCCATCAGACCTTCACAACCCAGAGGGCTATACGACATTTTTTGGTTAAACCAAAGTGACAATTGCAATCCCAATCAACCGAAATCACAACACCCAGAGTACTCTAATACAATTGATTAACTCTGACGCTAGCGCCACCTAGCGGTCTTTATTTGTGTCCGATTTGACATATGGACGAGTTAGGACGCCATTTGTAATGTGTGTGATACGCGGGAACAGGGAATTAGCTGTGTGGACAGGCTTTGTTTTAATACTAGATGTAAATACCGTAGGTCTATTAAAGGTTAAATAACATAACATAATCATTCACTCCATCATCTCATTATAGTAACTGATCCCTAACTAAGTTCGAAACAAGTTACTGGTAGATACAAGTATCTAGGGTATCAGAAACTACGCACACACTCATTCACACACACCCAGACCGAGACAAACATTTGTGGCTCACACAAATATTCACCCCGCAGCCTTACGGAAGGCAGTCCAGTCCATGGTGACCACTCTGCCATCTAGGCTTTGCTTAAAGACGCTTATCTACACACTACATAGTATAATACAAAGTCGCTTTCTCTGTCCCTATGTCACTATGTATGCTTAGATCTTTAAAACTACGCAACGGATTTTGATGCGATTTGTTTCAATAGATAGAGTGATTCAGTGGAAAGGTTTTTAGCATAATTTTATCCCCATATTCCCACGAGAATGGGAACCACGCGGGAAACCGCGAGACGCCGCTAGTTTTTATATATTTGGATTAATGAGTACTTATTGTAATTGATCTGTTTGGGCAGGGGAGTTATAAAGGGATTACAACATGTCACCGGCTTTGGAACACGACACGCAAGCCTTACAGTGGCTCGGATTTGTTGTAATCTCCGTTTGGAAGGTAAATCAATTAACATTAGGAGTTGTAGTACTGTAAGGGGCTGGTGCAGGACAGATTTCTTATGGATAATATTAGTACTAAGTACACACCACTACTAGTAATATTGCTGATTTAACGTTAGGATTTCATTGCGCTATAATAAGTTTAATCCTATTTTGAGATGAAAGTTAGTTTCTTTTCTAAATTAAAAATATATCTCGTACAGGTTTTTTTTGGACATTTTAATTGCTAAAAGTAGTAAAAAAGTTTTAAAATAGGATTATTATAATAAAAATATTGTGAACAAATTTTTGTTTTGCATTTGTAACGTTTTGAACTCAGTAAAGACTTTTCAATGTGTGTTTGCGTAAATCAATATACTTACATGTATTTATTTAAAATATGTCACACAGCAAAAGTGTAAAATACATGACATGCTACGTTGGCGATACAAAATAAACAACCTTCCCAGTATCGATTCGGACACAACCTCATCAAAATAGTTATAGTTTTTGTTAATTTAAGTTTTGTTTAATATTCAAAACCAGTACCTAGTCTGTCCCTCCATCTGTTTATGGCCGATTTACTGCCAATCTATGATGTTCAGTCCAGCCAGGGGGTCGAGTCTGCTATTTGACATTAGAGAGTCACAATCTGTTAAATTGTACCTAGTATAACAAAATAATATTATCTGTCAATGTCAATTGTCTATATTAAGTCTATGATGTGTCTATTATTTGTGTACTCAATAAAATAGTTGCATTCGAACCACAACCAGTGTTTTAATACAATATTTTCTGTGCTTCTTCCAGCGTCGCTGTAATCGCATCTTTTGGTTGTCAGTTTATTATGAGAACTAGTTGCGCCCCGCGGTTTTACCTGCGTGAATCCCAATCCCATTGGAATTTCAGGATAAAAAGTATCCTATGTGTTATTCCTAGTTATAAGGAACATCTGTACCAAATTTAATTTAAATCGTTAAAGTAGTTTTTGCGTGAAAGAGGAACAAACATCCAAACTCACAAACTTTTTTAAACCAAATTTATAATATTAAGTAGAATGTATCCAAATGACATTAGAATCAAAATGACAGTAGGAGTTTCAATTTTGGCCGCCGGCACAGAAAAGATTGTGACTCAATATTTGATCCGATAATGTGATGATATTGAAACACCGTAACGAGAGTGTCAGTTTGGTATTCTGCAAAATTTTATTAATATGACTATGGTGTCTCAGTGGTCTTTGTTGCTTGTCAAAATTCAAATAAAAACGCTGTCAAATAAACGTCAAAATACTGTTTCCATGACAACCGTCTAAGTTTTATAAGCCATTGGTAGTTGTCATTAAAAAAATTAACAAATGACAAAAAACGGCCATAATTTTGATATTAAAATACATGTGAGTAGCATTATCACAGCATTATAGTTAACAGACTTGACCCCCAGATTGACGGTACCCCCCTCCCTCTGCCGGGATGTGAACCCGTCCCCCTCGAGGTCGTAAAATACAAGCCCATGTATGTTCGGATAACTTTTATGTATTATTTGTTCGGTTATGTTATTCGGAAGTTTGTGCTGTGGAGCGAAATTTGGTTTTTTATTGTGACATAAAATTGTATTAATTTTGGTTAAAATATCTTGGTTTTTTATGTAGTTTCAAACTATGCTAAAGTTGTATATGGATACAAGACAACGGATAAACATTATCATTCACTCCGTCTGCCGGACTGCCATCCGTAAGATCGCGGGTTCGATACCCATGCGGGGTGAATATTTGTGTGAACCACAAATGTTTAGATGAGATGATAAAGTGAATGATTATGTTATCATCTCATTACAGTAACTGACCCCTAACTAAGTTCGTAACTTGTATCTAGGGTATCAGAAACTACGCACACACTCATTCACACACATCCAGACCGAGACAAACATTTGTGGTTCACACAAATATTCACTGTGCACGGGAATCGAACCCGCAACCTTACGGATGGCAGTCCAGCATGGTGACCACTCTGCGATTGAGGTCGTCAATAATCTTATATCTAGTCGAACTCAAAACGTGATCCTAATATCACATATTCGATTCCCGGTGTCGTCACAGGATAGGTCTAACCTACAAGGGGTGGAAGGGTCCAGAGTGTTAAGGGTTGTAATTTAAATATTCATCCCGTGCGATTTGGGGATGAGAGGGACATGTATTGACATCGTGTTGGATTGGGATCACTTTGGTTTGGGAACTAACTGTAGTTATCTATATGTACAGTCACGGAATGAAAAGGTTCGTCAATTATGTTTGTTTCAAATCTTCAGATCATGTTTGAATGCCGAGGTGAGGGTTGTGGATTCGATTTCTCTGTGAAGTATTTTTGTTGGATACTTATATGTGTTTAATTTCTATCTATGCCGGACTGCCAAGCCAAAGATTGTGGGTTCGATTCTCGTGCAAGGTACCTATTTTTGGGTAGTTCTTGTTTTATCCTCGTACATCTATTTATTTAAATAATGTCGGACTGTCAAGCTGATGGTCGTGGATTTGATTCCCGTACAAGGTAAATATTTGTGTTCTAAATAAGCCCTTCCGAATTGCGAATATTAGAGTTACGGGTTCAATTTCGGTGAGAGCTAAATTTTGAGAACTTGAAGCCTCAGGTTTAGAGACAATAAAAATGCGTTACCCAATATAGGATAAAATAAAAAAAAACTTACCCAAAATATACATACAAGTTAATTTGATAACAAGTCGAGGTTAAAGGGAGGTGAAGTATCTCTTGGTGAGAATAAATTAGTTCATCTCGAGAGAAGTGACGTCACACTAACTATGGAGTTATGGCTTTAGTACGATAATTAGTTAATTTATATTATTTCTTATTCAAGACTTGATAGGTCGACACTTGGTTTTTCAAGACTTGGTAGTTCAAATCCTGGGCCCCGATTCTCTAAACTATTAAGCTGTGATAATGCTACTCAAATGTGTTTTAATATCAACATTATGACCGTTTTTTGGCATTTGTTGTTAAGTAGTAAAAAATGACAGTTTTGATGAGCAACAATATTTATGGAAAATTTTGATTGGCAACACCAGCAACGTATATTTTAAGTATATTTTGCCGAACCACCGAGACACTACAGCATTAGTAATAAATAGCAGAATACCAAATTTTTGACAATCTCGTTATGGTGGCTCAATATCACCACATTGACTGATCAAATAACGTCAAATAGCGGACTTAGGCCTCTGGTAGTTCAAAATATGGTAAACGGGAATAAAAAATCAAGACTTGATAGTACATGACTCGGTAGTGTAAGATTCGGTAGCGCAAGACTTGGTATCTGGCCAAGGAAAAATCAGCCCTAAGTAAAGTTTTATTATATACTAGCGGCGCCCCGCGGTTTCACCCGCGTAGTTCCCGTTCCCGTAGGAATATGGGGATAACATTATAACTCAAAACCTTCCCACTGAATCACTCTATCTATTAAAACAAACCGCATCAAAATCCGTTGCGTAGTTTTAAAGATCTAAGCATACATAGGGACAGAGAAAGCGACTTTGTTTTATACTATGTAGTGATTGATATTAAATGGTAGTACTTTTAAGATTGTAAACGTTTAACCTGTTCTATTTGCAATTCAGTAACACATTTTGATTATAAATAATATATTCACAAGTCAATACGTTAAAACATCAGAAAGCCATTTGCTGTAAATACAAACGACGCGTTCAGAGGTACTTACTGAAAAAATTGGCTAAGCGCGAGTCGGTGCGAGAACGAAGGGTTCCGTACTATTATTCATACAACTTTAGACAAAGTCGGCAAATAAATCACTTTGCTATGGAGCCCAGTGTCAACGTTAATTCTTTTTTGAGTCTGTAAAAAATATCTGTTAAAAATAAATAAATCTGTGAAAAATTCGATATATTACCCGCGAGTACCATTACCACTTACACAGATAAGTAATAGTATGTACCGTTAGAAATGGTAATCGTTTTTAGTACAAAAGTATTACCCACGAATACCACCATGTTTTAACTTAGTACAATCCTTGAACAATTCTAGACTAGGATCCTTCGAACAACGACGCTACTTCTTGATGAGTAGTATAGTAGTAAATCAACAACTGTTAGCTGTCACTCTTTGAGATATACAGCCTAGTGACAGACGGACAATGACGTTTTTTGTATATGGGAAACAACAGACTTTAATTAAAACATGATATAGATTAGATTCAATGCCATAATATTCAAACCAGTAATTTTTCAACAATTACAAAATCTTTGTCATAGACAGACAGAGGTGTCTAAAAACAATGTGTTGTGTGCAGAGCGAGACGCCGTCGGCGCGGGCGTATCGCACTCATCCTCCTGATGATGGCCACCGGACGTAGCTGAAACTAGTCGAAGGTTGCGACATAGGTACGTGTTAATATCCCGTAAAAGATATTAATTATAAACAATGACGTACGTTTCGTTAAATAATAAAAGAGGTGTCTAAGTACCAAGATCCCGTTTTTACCTCCCTACGGATCCTTAAAACCAATAAATACATACGTTTGAAATTCGTTATCATGTAAATTGAACAAACAAAAGGTAATTTCCTCATTTGGAGAGCCCTCCAGTCCTCAGCCGGAGCGAGTGCCGAATATTTGATTGTTCACTCATTTTATTGTCGATGTACAATCGAAGAATATCGGAAATTGAGTAATGGAGGAGACAGACTTTTGTCTGCGGGGGACTGTGTAAACTCTGGACTTGGGACGATAATTTTATTCGATTTTAATTATTTTGTGCGTTGTCTAATATTTGTTGTTAGTGGATGATGGACTCCAAAACGTTTATTAAATAGGAACTTTTTTATTTTACTTTTTTATTTTTTACTTTATTTGTTAAAGTATAGAAGAAAATTGTTTAAAGTTTTTAAGGCCTAAATTGTGTTATTATTTCTAAATATTAGTTTAAAAGTTTGCAATTAATAATTTGATTTAATAGTAATATTTTTATTGAAAAATGTTGGCAACACTTACTTTATCTTGTCATGTTCACATAATAGGATTATCAATCTAGCTTCTATTGTTATCAATTTATATTATTTGTAATTATTATGATTGTAATCTGATTTGTGAATTTAAATAAATAAATAAATAAACTAATATTTTTGTACCTCCATACTTGACCACCGAGTGGCAGAATGGGCAATAGTACGTATGTTTGCGGTTCAATTCCGTTCGTGGATATGGTGTGAGTATGTGTGTGCACTGTCTGTCATGGCGGGGATCGAACCAGGCACCTTCCAAATAAGGTCTGGACAGTCACTACGTCATCGTCGCTCTCTAAAAAAATGTTAACACTTTCACAGCGGAGCGTTTAGAGCGCCGCTTGATACGGTACGCGGGCGTATTTCTGCATAATTGTGAACATCATAGAAAAATAACGGATAGGGGTATATGGATAATTCTTTTTGTGTTTAAAAGATATACTTTTATATTTTATGGATAATAAATAAAAAAAAATTATAGTATATAAAATAATTTAATACGAGTAAAGTAAACATGGTCATTTTTTATAAAAAAAAAAAAGTCATACAGACAAAAACAGTCACACTCGCTCCGTACTCTCGCCGGCGGTCGACTGAGTGGGCGCGGGCGATCGCGAACTGTAGCTATCGCGTTCTTACTACATACAAACATTGTATATGTGTGTGTAGCTTATGAACTAAGCTACAAACGTGTACAAGGCGGATCACGACAAGACGTCGTGATTTTCTAATAAACATTTGAAAGGCGGTCACGAGTGCTACTCGTGATTCGCGCGTTAGAGAAAAATATGAATGCCGAGCTGAGGTCGTGATCCGCTGTGAAAGTGTTAAGTTATAGTTATTTATGGTACAAGCGAGGTAAGTTGGTGATTACTTCCGAGGCGCTATTGAGGCCCGAGCCGTCAGGCGAGGGTCAGAAGATAGCCGAGGATAGTAATCATCAATACACGCGTGTACCATACAACGTTTTTCAACACATTTGCGAAGAAATTATCATTTTTCGATAATAAATAAACAGTTTTTCAATTCGCGCGCATCCAACACAACAATGGTGATCGGCCAAAGACTAAAAGAATATACTTATTAAAAAAAAATAACGAATGAATGAATGAATGGAATCGACCATAGACCTACCAAAAGTAAGGAAACATACCTAGTTGAAGTTTGTTTTTAAAATGTATGAACACAATTTTTTTGGTATCGAAACTTTTTTTAAATGAAAGCAATTTAAAAAAACAATGTATAACTCACTAATGAATAAAACGTGTCATTATTCAACTGTTTTTGCACAAATAAGAGCCCCTTTATGAGCAAGTGTGTTGAAAAATTATTTAATTAAGTTTTGTCCCAAGTCCATAGTGTCTGCGGTGGACCGATGTGAGTACACCCTCCGAGACGGCTCTTCACAAAGGAAATGAAAAATTCCAAAACACTCCATGTTTTATTATCTCGCAAGCACTAACTAAATCAACGTTTATTTTAGACTATATTCAATGACCGTGGTTTTGGTTGAGTCTGCCCACAAAAACTGCAAAGCATAGGATATTATGATTTATATTTATTTTATTTGACTACCTCGATGGCAAAATGGTCACCATGCCGGACTGCCATCCGTAAGGTTGCGGGTTCGATTCCCGTGCGGGGTGAATATTTGTGTGAACCACAAATTTTGTCTCGGTCTTGGTGTGTGTGAATGAGTGTGTGCGTAGTTTCTGATATCCTAGATACAAGTTACGAACTTAGTTAGGGGTCAGTTACTGTAATGAGATGATGGAGGGAATGATTATGTTATGATATGTTATTTTTATATACTAGCGCATGTGCAAGAATTTTCGGATAGGTCTTATTTTCTCAATTACTTATAGGTAGACGTTTAGTTCGAACCAAAAAAGGTGGGTTCTTTGAGAAATTAAAAGGTTAAACGCGTAAAACCTAGTATACAATGTGGTCACTATGCCCAACTGGTAAACATACAGATGCGGGTTCTATTTCCATTTGAGGTAAACATTTGTGTGATCCACTAATGTTTATATCGGTTTGGATGAATGAGTGTTTGTTAAGCTTCCGATACCCTAGATATAGGGATACACATAGTTAGAGGTCAGTTGATATAATAATACATATAAGTTATTGATTATAACGGCGACCCGCGGTTTCACCCGCGCGGAAACTTTTCCCATGGGAAATTTGGGATAAAATGTAGCCTATGTTAAAAGTCTTAAGCTCTAGTGTATGTTGGTACCAAATTCATTTAGTAATTTTGGTGTGAAAATGCGACAGACAGACACAAAGAGTTACTTTCGCATTCATTATATTAGTAAGGATATCATTTAAATATATGAACGAAGCCATAAGAGAAAAGCTTCAGATATTGAATTTATCAAAGAATTAATTATAAAATTCGTATCGAATATTGAGGGTACAACAGAATGTGTTGTTCCAAATTTAATTTAGTTAATCCTCGCAGTATGGCGGCGCGTCCGTTTCCTCTCGTTCAATATTCTGTTTTATAAAAACCTAATTCGGACCTCCATTGTCGGACCTTCGATATACTTCTTTATTGAGAGCGTTTTGGGACACAGTGTGGGGAAATGCAGTAGGGTAAGTGTTTTTTATAATGTTCTCAAACTAACTGTGCCTCACGGTTTTATTCGCGGTAATTACTGCAACTCCGCTTGTATTAGTTGTAATAACGTGTTATATGTAACCTTCCCTCGATATAGGCTATGCAACATTAAAATAGATTTCAATTGATACCAATAGTTCTTAAAATTAAGGCGTTCTATCAAAAAGACCCACTCTTCAACTTTATAATATTAGTATAGATATTATTAATATCCGGAATCTATATCAGATCACCATCTAGTCCCAAACTAAGCAAACGTTTTTAATGTGGACACAAGGAAACGGTTTTTAAAACAAAAACACCAATGTGTACAAGTAAAATAAATCCTAATCCTAATCCTAACTTCCTTACTAATATTATAAATGCGAAAGTAACTCTGTCTGTCTGTCTGTCTGTTACCTTTTCACGGCTAAACTACTGAACCGATTGACTTGAAATTTGTCACAGGGGTAGCTTATGGTACGGGGAAGGACATAGGCTATGTTTTATCCCGAATTTCCCACGGAACTATGCGGGTGAAACCGCGGGGCACAGCTGGTATAAAATAAAATAAGAATACCAGAGTTGACCAACCACAATTTAAACCATATATTCACACTGCACACCGTATTAAATCATACCCTGACCTTCGAAAGAGAATTAAAAACAAAATATATGTAGAGTCGATATGTAGCGATAACGGAATAAAATATACAGACACAATATATTTGAGGCGGATATTGATTACTTGAAAACAATCTGTGTTGTTGTATGAAATTGGTAAATGTGGGGGGAATGGGGGGGTGTATGGAAGGCAATTTGATATACAGGACTGAGTTTCAAGGTTTGTGATAGGTGCTGTTAAATATGAATTGACGTCGACAGAGCCGCAACCTTACGGATGGCAGGTATGGTGACCACCATACCTGCCATCCGTAAGGTTGCGGATTCGATTCCCGAGCGGCGTGAATATTTGCACCACAAATGTTTGTCTCGGTCTGGGTGTGTGTGTGTGCATGAGTGTGTGCGTGTGCGTTCATGTTATGAAGATATAAATGAAGGATGCAGGTTCAATTCCCTTGTTAGGTATTTTTTGTTTCATCAAAAGTTCTCAATCTGACTGCCTGTGTATGCCTGCGGGACATAATACACAAATAACATAACATAATCATTCCCTCCATCATCTCATTACAGTAACTGACCCCTAACTAAGTCCGTAACTTGTATCTAGGGTATCAGAAACTACGCACACACTCATTCACATACACCGGACATAATAAGACACAATACATTAGTAGTTTGCTCTCCATATAGAATGAAAATCCAACAAAAACATACACACATCAAAAGTGTCTAGGGATCAAGCATTTTTATGCGGATTTCTTGAGATTGAGATGTGGCTTTGTAATAAATTTATGATTTTATAAATTTATATGGATCCTTTTTGGTGCATTTCATAATTTGAATCAGGAACTGTGAATCAAATTCGAGTAAAAGATGAAAATCAGCTGTCAATATTTTCCCTATAAAAACATACAACGCATTGAAGACATTATTAGTGCTACTGTTTCCCTACTACTGATTAAAACCAACGTTATTATGGAGCGGCGACGTCATTTAAGCAGGGAAGAAATGCTCAGAGCCGTGGGAATGATAGAAGCTGGTTCCCGGCAACGTACTGTGGCTTTAGCTCTGAATACAAGTCAGAGTGTTATCAGTCGACTTTGGACACGTTACCGAAGCACTGGTACCGTGGCTGAGCGCCATGGAGGACGGTATCGCTGCACCACACGGAGACAAGACCGATACATTCAAATCTTAACTCGAAGAGCTCCAACAATAACCGCCATGATGTTAGCCGTGCGGCTTCATCACTCTTCAGGGAACTTAATTAGCGACCAAACAGTCAGAAACCGCTTGCATGAAGTGAACCTTCATTCCCGAAGACCGCTACGGGTACCACCTATAGCAATGCACAATCGTAGGATTCGATATCAATGGGCTCTTGAACACAGAAATTGGGCAGAAGAACAATGGCGTTTCGTGTGCTTTTCTGATGAGTCTCGTTTTGGTATGAGACCGGATACAAGACGTATACGACACTGGAGAACCCCTGGACGCCAACAGCGATTAAAATCCTGCCAGGAAGTCCATCCTTATAGTGGTGGAACCATCATGGTATGGGCGGGTATTTGGATCGGCGGAAGAACTGAGTTGATTTGGATCAGAGGCAACCTCAACGCTCAAATTTATGCTGAGACGATTGTATCAGACGTCATCGTTCCTCTACAAGTGCAAATCGGTCCCTTATTTCAGTTAATGCATGATAATGCACGACCGCACACCGCAAGAGTTGTAAGACAGACTCTCGCCGCAGCTAACATCAATGTCCTGCCCTGGCCTGCTCAGTCGCCCGACTTGAACCCGATTGAGCATGCATGGGATATGCTACAGAGAAGAGCTCTGCCGAATATGGAGGGTATCCAGTCGCAAGAAGACCTTTTTTTGTTGTTGCAACGAACATGGGCGGCCATTCCACAGCGTGATTTGGATGAACTCATTTTGAGTATGCCAAACCGATGTTCTTGTGTTGTTAGTGTTCGCTGTAGAAACACGGATTATTAATTGTTTAAGTTACCCAATAAAATTTTAAAGAAAACTGTTATTTCAGTCTTTTTTTCGAACTTTAATGTTAGTGGTTCAAATGTCAAAAATCCCTTTATTAGGAAAATGGCAAATTTCTTTATTAATGCAAAGGTGACTTGGTTTATCGTTACTGTGACAAACGAAAACACTTTATTTGATGAATCCTTAAGAAAATTTTAATTAATATCAATCAGGAGAAAAGTTATTGCAAAAATATATGTTGATCCCTAGACACTTTTGATGTGTGTATTATCCAACTCAGTCCTCTAATACGCAGCGAATCATTAATTCATTAATATTAGCAGGATTACCCGACATTTAGAGTTATCCAACAATATACAAATATTTGTGGTGTTATTGGACCGAGCGAATGTTGAGAGCCACTATTAACAATTAACGCGACGCTAAACACCAACTAATTTGACATGGTTGTAGGTAAACGGACGTAATTTCGTTGGTTTCAAATTGATTTATAAAAAAGTTTTTTTATCGTAATAATTTTTAATAATGCTTGAATCCCTACTCATATAAATGCGAAAGTAACTCTGTGTGTCTGTCTGTCTGTTTGTTACCTTTTCACGGCTAAACTACTGAACCGATTGACTTGAAATTTGGTACAGGGGTGGCTTATGTTCCGGGGAAGAACATAGGCTATGTTTTACTCCGAAATTCCTCCAGGAACGGGAACTACGCGGGTGTTACCGCGGGGTACAGCTAGTAATAAATATAATGGGGTATAGTAATATAAAAATATCACTATTAAAGGTAGTAAAAAATAATTTTGATTATCATTTATAGAGCTTTTGGTTGCTAAAAATTATACTTAACATTTTCAAAATAAGTACCTAATGCTAATGATCTATCTCATACTTTTTATGAAAAATATACCGAGTTTCTTTTATAGATTTATATAAGTATATTATATTACTATAAATAAATAAAAATGTGGGTGTGGATATGAAAGCAAATATTATTGAAATCGGATATCATAAAGAAGAACACAATTAATATTTTCTTTAATTACAAATAAATAAAAGAATATAATATATCATGATCACGATGTTTTTCTTCACAGTAAGAGCGTTGAATAATTAAGTACTTTATGAATTCGAAAATCGAAAACACATTGGTACTTGGCGGGAATCGAACCAGACACCTTCAATTTCTAAGAAAGGAATCAATATTATTGTCATTTAAAAACACCTTTTCACATTAAATCTCACTAGGTTTTGCCCGCTACTTCGTCCGCGTGGAATAATGACTTCCGGCATAATGGGTTCTTCCCTCTTTTCTCCCCCTAGGGGGGGAAATTTCCAAAAATCCTCTCTTAGTGGTAGCCTACTCCTCCCAACAAACACACGTGTCTTTCAGCTCTCTACGACCAGTAGTTTCGGCTGTGCGTTGTCTGTCAGTCAGTCAGTCAGTACATCACTCAGTAACGGAAGAGTTTTATATTTATATAATATAGATAGATTATATTATATTAGAAAAAACAAACCTAATTCACATAAAAATGTTCCGCTAACATTCCGCTTGCGTCAATAAATAAATTTATTTATCTATAACGATAAATTTTGTTGTTTAATGAGAATCACTGCGAGTAGCTTTCCAATTTAGCTTTAAGTATATTTTACGAGCTGACGGCGAAGTTACCTCGTAAAACACATCGGGGAAATATTTAAATGCACATTCTAGATTTATATAGAAGTGTCTTAGATAATAGTATAGAGGCAGTATTTGTAATGGTGAACAGTGGGCATGGATGTGAACATTATATCGTTCTGTTTGTGGGTGTTGGTGTCAAAACAATATTTCTTTAAAAAAATAGTCAATTAGTTATACAACCATATTATTATTTATTTTATCGGCTAGACTGAAGTGGGAATGGGCGGGTCACGTAAGTCGTATGGAACCTGAGAAGTGGGCCCACATAACAACAGTATGGGTTCCCGAAGGAGGGCGTCGTCGGGGTCGGCCGAGAAAGCGTTGGCGGAATGATCTCGTCGCCTTTGACAGTAGCTGGTGGGACACTGCGAAGGATAGCGAGAGTTGGAGATATCTGGGGGAGACCTTTGCCCAGCAGTGGAACGATGTGGGTTGAAAAAAAGAAAAAAAAAATTTCAGCATATTTTTAACTTTTCTATTACAAAGCCCGATGTACTATTTTGAGAGATTTTCATTTTGATTATATTTATAGTAAAAAGTAGGCGGATAGAAAGTAAAGAGTAATTGTTTACGTTTTCAGTTGAACAATGTAAAAACACGTGAAATTACCCAATTTATAATCTGTCACTAACAATTCCCTTTGAGACCTTTGATAGTAAAATTTTCATCACAACCTTACCTTATATTGGTAACGCGGACCAAGAGACAGTACACTATATGGAAGAGACGAGATAAACAAATAATAACTGGTCACATATTGACACACATCGCCACCTAGGCCCAGACTAAGTAGAGCTTTTATTAGGGATAACGGATAAACGTTGGTTAAATTTTTTACCACGTAACCTTTATATCCATAGTTTTTTTAAGTTATACTTCTTTTGGCGCGATGGAGAAAAATGATGAGAGTGAATTTTTTTCCATACGCCAAAGAAGTATAACTTCTAACGCGTGTACATAAGTACACACACTCTTTTTTTCTTCTTTATTTGTCTTGTGTAATTATTGTCAATGTTGTGTACATTTGTTATTGGTAGTCATATAAGAACAAAACCACCTTTTTAATACTTCATATCTGTATATTATATGCATTACTGTAAATGTACCTTACTTAAATAAATAAATAAATAAACATACTTATACACCCCTATTTTGAATTCGAGATACTTAATCACACAGCTAATGTAAACGACGGGTGACAATATAATAGTGAAGTTAGTTTTTTTCTTTTTATTTAAAAAGTTATGATAAGTCAAAGTTTTTCAAAATCCCGTCGAATTTTATTGTTATTCTACACCGAACAACAGGCGAACGCTGCAATACACAGCTGAGCGCGGTCATCGACCCGAGCTGTCACAGAATACTTGATACCTAGTTAGCCGTCTGGTAATACGGCATCTATTTAGTATTTTTAAAGATAAGTAGTCGACTATAATTTTTGATATTTTTATTGGATATATAGATTCAGTTACTGCTACATATATTCTGATTTTAATAAGTCCCGTAATTTCAAAATAGGGCTGTATACTTATTATTGTAAATACATACGTTCTTTAGAATAGATAGAAGGCACTCGGGCCAAGACAGGCAGACATGTCTATGACATTTGGTATAGCAGGCAGGATCACTAACCACTACACCACTCGGTCGCCATTTTGATGAAAACATACCTACAGTATAATCGATAAATCACCAATATCATGATCGAGCGAGTCGACGACAAAAAATGTAGGTAAAATTTAAAAGTGCCAAATCGCACGCGCTCCCCCGTTGACGATTAAGTCACTCTGATACATTTGTTTGCATTTGTCAAAGAGGGACATGGGTTTAAAAAACATTAAATTAAAAATTTAAAAAACCCCCAACACAATTACTTTCAAACCCCCATTACTTTTAAACGGGTCAACCGATTTTCATCAAACATGTCTAAGAACACTCGCACGTAAGTCCCCTTTAATACAAAAAAAAACTAAATTAAAATCGGTTCATCCGTTCGGGAGCTATGATGCCTCAGACAGACAGATACACACACACACAGACATGTCAAACTTATAACACCCCTCTTTTTGCGTCGGGGGTTAAAAAGTAAAAACTTTCATAAAGCCCTATTTGAAAATACGTAAGTTGTTTCTAAAGTAATCATTTAAATTTTTGATTTACCAGAAATAACGAAACAATTTGTGTGAAAGACTTTATTTCTATAATACGTAGTAGTAATCCTAACCAAGCCACCTCCACTAAACCTAGTTCACTGTATACACCGTTGTGCCTTTAGCCGAAACATGATATTACACACAGTCACACCCGACAAGGGAATACGAACCTTCTGTCAATAGCATTAGTGGTCAAAATGGCAGGTAACACAAAAATATTGGAAAACAATAATGTGAGCTTACGAATATTATTAACTGTTTTAGTGAACCTGAATGAAAATTGATTTAAGTGTATACCTTCCTTTAAGGAGATAGAATTAGATTGTAGCAATAATTTGGGTAAATAAAGATACTTCATTATGTATTTTTAACCCCCGACGCAAAAAGAGGGGTGTTATAAGTTTGACGTGTCTGTGTGTGTATCTGTCTGCCTGTGGCATCATAGCTCCCGAACGGATGAACCGATTTCAATTTAGTTTTTTTGTATTAAAGGGGACTGATGTGCGAGTGTTCTTAGACATGTTTGATGAAAATCGGTTGACCCGTTTAAAACTTATGGGGGTTTGAAAGTAATTGTGTCGGGGGTTTTTTAAATTTTAAATTTAATTTTTGACATTGAACTCTTTCGTCTATAAATAATAATCACACTATATTAAAAACTGCGTTCTACTCGTAAGAATGTGGAATGGAAATGTTGAGTACATTCAGTAACAGAGTTTGGTATAAAATAACTGTGACCCAAAATTCAAAACTGTCTGTTCGGTAATTATTGTATGATCGGGTCACAAGCATCTACATATATTTAGTTGCAAACTTTCCAATATTTAAAGAATCAAGACCCGAATTCAATAAGTTATTTGTTTCAATATCTTGCATTCATAGTATAAGGTAGCAGTAGAATTATCCATCAGGTGACCTGGGCCCTGATTCTCTAAACTATTAAGCTGTGATAATGCTACTCAAATGTGTTTTAATTTCAACATTATGGCCGTTTTTTTTGGCATTTGTTGTCATTTTGGTATTCTCTTAGTGACAACTACCCCGCTGACTCAATAGCTCCATAAAACTTAGATGGTTGTCATGGAAACTGTATATTTGTACTGTACCGTTTATTTGTCAAAATGTTTATATGCAACAAAGACCACTGAGACACCAAAACCATATGAATAAATTTTAGCAGAATACCAAATTTCTGACACTCTCGTTATGGTGCCTCAATATAAACATATTGTCTGATCAATAATGTCAAATTGCAGACTTAGGCCCTGACTGCTCGTCTACACTAATATTATAAAGAGGAAAGATTCGATTGTTTCTTTGTCAAGTACCGAAGTAAGGGCCATGTACCTTATCAGTTAGTTACTTGTGATGGACCTATTCACTATCGTAATGTGCAGATTACATTGAAGGTCTATTCATCTTATTATGGCCGTGGTCCGACCGCGGGCGAGTGAGCGATGAACTATCGGTGATTTTCTCGCACAAGAAAAGGACAGTGAACATACATTCCGTGTGAACGAAAGAGATGCACATATTATTTATAGTCACTCGCCTGTTCACACCGCCGGCGAGTATTCGCTCAGTGAAGGCTAGAATTTTTACTCGCTCAGCGAGACGGCGAGTAAATTTTTGTAGCTCAGCGAGTTGGCGAGTATATAGAAATCCAAGTATTTTCTATATTAGTTTTCGATGCCGAAATTGCCAAATGAACCAAGCCTTCTGCACATAACTGTATTTCTGCTAGTATTGGTCAAGTACCGAAGTAAGGGCCGTTTACCTTATCGGTTAGTAACTAGTGATGGACCTATTTGCTCCGTATATTTGTAATGTAGCGCTCGTTATTTGCAGGGCACCGCGTTTTATGCAGGTGCACTAGGGGTGGGGTAATGTCGATGGATTAGGTGATTGGATTATCGATATCGATAAATTATTTTCACTTACCTTTAAGGGTGACTTTGAATGCAAGTCGTGGTTTCAAGATTTTTTGCCATTTTCGAAACTTATTTCTTTGAGATTACTAATATAAGTCAAGTGAGCATCTGAGAATTTCTCGCCATACTTATTACTTATATCATCAGTGAGAAAGAGACCTTCATCGTATGGTGGGATCTTATAAAATGACTTCTTTCTTTCTTAACGATGCGAACTATTTGCATGCAAATCAACCAAATCCGTTAGTAGTTTGAGCTATGTGTTGATAGATCAGTCGTTTAATCAGTAATGTTTGCCTTTTATCGATACGATAGCTTACTTAGGACCCCATCACTATATCATTTCAATAATTAAACAGTGATAGCTGGATGCGGTACCACATTACCGCACTACACACACACACACACACACACACACACACACACACACACACACACACACACACACACACACACACACACACATACGGAGTATGAATAAATAAACAATATATTTGTATTAGTTTGATTTTGTTTATAACGAACTAGTTTGGCAATGTGCTAGTTGTGACCCATGGTTTTACACGCGTTAATCGTCAGTTTTGAGATAAAAAATATCTAATACTAGCAGCGCCTGGCGGTCTCACCCGCGTAGTTCCCGTTCCCGTGTGAATACAGGGATAAAATAGCCTATGTCACGCACTGATAAATTAGCTTTCCATGAGTTAAAGAATTTTTGAAATCGGTTCAGTAGATCCCGAGATTACCCCTTACAATTTAACAAACATTACTTCTTTATAATATTAGTATAGATGAAACAAATGTTATATAAGTACTTACTTATTTCTGTTTCTTTTATTAGTAAAGGAGAATCACATTTATATGTATACATTTATTGTTTGTTTCCATTACTATGTATTATTATACGCAATGTTTATTTTTACAGTCTTTGTGGCCCTCTGATTCAGTCTCGCAACCCTCAACAGTCTAGAATCACCGCTATACCTGACATAGGGGATCCTATCATCAACAAATTAAAACCCAAAGCACGTCCAACTACTACAAGAACGCAAGATACTGTCAGTTCTGTATGCGTGAATAGGAACGTTTCAAATTGAAGAAAAAAATTTTTGTATTGATTTTAAAGTGCATTGTAATTTATTATAATTTAAAAAATGATATAAAAAAATAATTCCAGACCGAGTTTCTTGCAGATTCTTCTCGGCTGATGTATTTCCGAATCTGTGGTAAATTCACAATGTATTAAAATTATATTCAAAATATTGAAGGTAGTAAACTTTTTACATTACTTTGTACAGACGTCTTCCATCTTAGTCTTCTGTGATCACGGGTTCTGTAAAGAATCCGAAACGTCAGGAAATGTAAAACAAAATACAACCACGACAAAAATCCGTTGTGTTTTATTTCAATTACCGCTATACCATTAGAACATCGCTGATCCAAAGTCGTCTCAGTTAGTCCCATCTCGTCCCAAAGTCCTCACCCACCGTGGGTCAAGTTGGTCGAGTTCCTGACACCGTCCAACTACAATCAATAGTAAAATGGCCACATTACTCCGGGACAGACTTGAGACGGTAACAATACTTTGTAAGGGAGCGGTTACACTGACCGACTTATCATGGTTATAAACTATTTTGTTGTCAAAAAAGACAAACAGACATATTCAATAGGGATGTCGACTGGGTAAACAAAATGAAGTTCTAATTAGTCCGGCAGATAGATTTAGAAAAAATATTAGACACGTATTTTTTTGTTTTATCAAATTAATAAAACTGACTTAGTTATAACGCGTTAAAGTTCAGGAGTGGGGGTTTGTGACGATAATTCTTGGAAAAAAATGTATGTAGTCGTGACGTCACACGAGTTTTCGTATTTATTACTTGTTTGAGAAAATACGTGTCCAATATTTTTACGAAATCTATCTGACGGACTAATTATTTTTTTTAGTCGACATCCCCATTCTTGTCTTGTTATAAATTGCCTTCTAAGTCCGCAACTTGACGTTATTTTATTAGTCAATATGTTGATATTGAGGCACCATAACGAGAGTGTCAGAAATTTGGTATTCTGCTAACATTTATTCATATGGCTATGGTATCTCAGTGGTCTATGTTGCTACTCAAAATTAAAATAAAAAAAATGACAAATAAACGCCAGAATACTGTTTCCATGACAACAAAGTTTAATGGAGCCATTGAGTCAGCGGAGTAGTTGTCACTAAGAGAATACCAAAATGACAAAAAAACGGCCATAATGTTGACATTAAAATACTTGAGTAGCATTATCACAGCATAATAGTTTAGTGAATGGAGGCCCAGTACAATAAGTACGATAAATGTCAAGTATAGACATGTTCACGACTCTGGGAATTGAATCTGTGACCGTAATAGCAGGCAGGAGCTCTACTATTCCATTCGTCCAGTGGGGACAAACCTGGTGGGGACGAATAGGACTTACCCACTAAATGAAGCACTTGATCCAAATATATCTGTATACCTTCAAGAGTTATGTATTAAAAGCAATCGTTAGTGATTGACTAACTGACTAATTGAACTACTAAGCGAATTACTCAGAAATTTTGTTATCATGACGTAAGCATACGCTAAGAAAGAATAAATAAAAACGTACGCAAAACCACGTGTGCTTCGTGGCTTCTTACTACTTTTACTACTTTTATTCGATGAATAAAATTGAAGTTTGACAGATTTTGTATGAAATAACTGTCAAAGTTTCAAAATTATTCATCGAATAAGTTATCTGGCGATGGAAAAATCAGCTCTTAATAAATTAACATAAGCTTACAAAGTGGTACATTACAATTACTACAAACCTGGGTAACGCGAAATCCTCTTTGATTTAACACAAACAATCACGATGTGACGTGTACACTGACATGACGTCACTCGTGACGTATACATTGTTGGAACCCTTCATAAAGTGGCGCGTGAACGCTCGTGTGCGCACCGCCTTAGACCGCATAGTTAGCAAGTTCTGATGTTACAAGTAATGCTAACGTTTTGTCAGGGTCGAGTTGATTCTGACCTCTTGGGTTATTCTATTCATATTTATGTAGTTGTTAGGGATTTGTTGTTGTATGATTTTTTAAAGATTAAATAAAAAGAAATTAACATATGTTAGATTTAGAAATAAATGATTAAATTAGTCGATTAGAGTTAAAAATAAATGTGTTTTTATTTCAGTTTGAATGTAAGCATCAACGATTAATTTAAATTAAACCCTGTGGAAGTGCTGTGAGTATTTTATTATAATAATATTGCTTCACCCTCGCTAGCTAGGTAGTGGTGATAATACATAAGTGTTATAAAGTTTCATAACTAACCTGAAAAACTACGTATTTTCACATGCCTTGTTTTCCCGCATAGTTCCCGATCCCGCAGAGAGACAGACAGTTATTTTCGCATTTATAATGTACGTAAGGATTTGATCTATCAACAGACAGCTAAACGGATTGCACTAATTATTGGAGTTGAAAATTTTGTGCAAGAACAAGAAAAACGCAGAAAAAGTAGCTGGATACAACTAGCTAAAACTATTATAGGCAAGTAAAGTCGTGTAGATAGTAATGGTTAAGGCTGAGAAAAAATAAAAAACGCGGGGAAAATCGCGGGGCACAACTAGCTAAATACAAAGAAAAGTATCTACGTATGTATGGACACTTAAATAGCTATCATGACACAATAATTTTATCAAAATAGTGTATTGTCATCGGTCCTCGATAAATCTACAAAGTTTGAAGGAAATCTGGCCGTTTAAAGTGGGTCAAAATCGCGCCCAAAGAAGTCGGTTACAAACACACAGGTGAAGCTAATAAAAAGCGTGTAAAAAGAACTAAAACCGCGGGGCACAGCTAGACAAAATACATAGACAGGTAGATACGTATGTAAAAAATAAAATAAAAAAATAAAATTCTTGTTTATTGTTTTCTTCAGATCAGAACAAAAAATAGGTTACATCAGAACAAATAAGTGAAAAAAACAAAAGGTGGCTCAGCTTGTGCTGCCCGGCGTATGTTACTCCGAGCAGCGCTGGTTTTCAGCCGCCCCCGTTCCTTAACCGGTGTGAAGTTGGCAGCCATAATCCAGCAGCGTATAACCCAACCAATTTAAGACGATATTTTAAAAACATCTAATATGAAATAAAACAGCAATAAAACAGTTGAAATATACATTATTTCTAAACCTAGTACAAGTAAAAGCCTTAAATATATACAATATTTCATTGTATATAAGAAAACTTAAAACTCGAAATCATAAGATTCGATTCCAGTTGCAAAACGGCTTCTTAGTGATTTGACCCCCTAATCCCCTGAAATATTTAGATTTTAGGGATTATTTATAAAGCCTTATATACGAGCTATATTATGTATTCGCGGGAAAGCGGCACCATGATTGGAAAACACTTTCCCGAGCGATGAAAGCTCGGATACTTGAGAATTCAACGAAATAAAACGGCTGCTGAGTGATTTGACCCCCTAATCCCCTGAAATATTTAGATTTTAGGGATTATTTATAAAGCCTTATACGTATATAAGGCTTTATAAATAATGCCGCTTTCCCGCGAATACATAATATAGCTCGTAAGCTATATTATGTATTCGCGGGAAAGCGGCACCATGATTGGAAAACACTTTCCCGAGCGATGAAAGCTCGGATACTTGAGAATTCAACGAAATAAAACGGCTGCTGAGTGATTTGACCCCCTAATCCCCTGAAATATTTAGATTTTAGGGATTATTTATAAAGCCTTACATACAAACTATATCATGTATTCGCGGGAAAGCGGCACCATGATTGGAAAACACTTTCCCGAGCGATGAAAGCTCGGATACTTGAGAATTCAACGAAATAAAACGGCTGCTGAGTGATTTGACCCCCTAATCCCCTGAAATATTTAGATTTTAGGGATTATTTATAAAGCCTTATATACGAGCTATATTATGTATTCGCAGGAAAGCGGCACCATGATTGGAAAACACTTTCCCGAGCGATGAAAGCTCGGATACTTGAGAATTCAACGAAATAAAACGGCTGCTGAGTGATTTGACCCCCTAATCCCCTGAAATATTTAGATTTAAGGGATTATTTATAAAGCCTTATATACAAACAATATCATGTATTCGCGGGAAAGCGGCACCATGATTGGAAAACACTTTCCCGAGCGATGAAAGCTCGGATACTTGAGAATTCAACGGAATAAAACGGCTTCTTAGTGATTTGACCCCCTAATCCCCTGAAATATTTAGATTTTAGGGATTATTTATAAAGCCTTATATACAAACAATATCATGTATTCGCGGGAAAGCGGCACCATGATTGGAAAACACTTTCCCGAGCGATGAAAGCTCGGATACTTGAGAATTCAACGAAATAAAACGGCTGCTGAGTGATTTGACCCTCTAATCCCCTGAAATATTTAGATTTTAGGGATTATTTATAAAGCCTTATATACAAGCTATATCATGTATTCGCGGGAAAGCGGCACCATGATTGGAAAACACTTTCCCGAGCGATGAAAGCTCGGATACTTGAGAATTCAACGAAATAAAACGGCTGCTGAGTGATTTGACCCCCTAATCCCCTGAAATATTTAGATTTTAGGGATTATTTATAAAGCCTTGTATACAGGTTATATCATGTATTCGCGGGAAAGCGGCACCGTGATTGGAAAACACTTTCCCGAGCGATGAAAGCTCGGATACTTGAGAATTCAACGAAATAAAACGGCTGCTGAGTGATTTGACCCCCTAATCCCCTGAAATATTTAGATTTTAGGGATTATTTATAAAGCCTTATATACAAACAATATCATGTATTCGCGGGAAAGCGGCACCATGATTGGAAAACACTTTCCCGAGCGATGAAAGCTCGGATACTTGAGAATTCAACGAAATAAAACGGCTGCTGAGTGATTTGACCCCCTAATCCTCTGAAATATATAGATTTTAGGGATTATTTATAAAGCCTTATGAAGCCTTACGGATACCTCATAAATCAATAAAATATAAATATATAAATTATCCTAGACGAAAATCTGTTTTTTTTTTATTTCAAGGTCCTGTTTATTTACTATTACATTATAGTTACTGCACAAAAAACAAACTTGTGGCGAGTCATCAGGTATTTTTAATTTAGTCCTCAGTTGAGTCGGTCGTAACAGACATCGTCTATGTATTTTCCGTAAGCACATTGTGCATTTGAATATATTATTTTCGTTACATGCGTCTTTGCCACAGCATAAACATAGCGCAGACATGTTTTCGCTTTTTTGTATCAGCAAGTGACGGAGTTCTAAACGATATATATCAAAATCAATTATGTTTTTGATGTCATATTGTTTTATTATCGACTCGAAAATACGTATGATTACCGCGCCGCAATTATAAAAATCTCTTTGGAGTACGTGGTCAGGGGTTTCAACTGTTTTTATTTTATTTTGGATTTGTTTTTTATGTAGGGTACTTAGTCTGAAAGGACCATATTGAATGGCCCGCGGTCCATTCGGACGTAAACGAAAACCGACTACGTTCGAAAGGACCGATGTCAACATAGTAAATGTCATAAAACTATTAAGTACAGTCATGAATGAAAGTGTAACTGTTAAAATAAAATATCATACTAAGTTTTATTTATTTATTTTGATTCAAGCGGTCCACAAGTCAAAAGCTTTTCTGGAGGATAATTTAGGCGTCTTTATAGCCTCCTGAGTCCTGACATTATTTTTCTAATATTGTCAATTTAACCGCATGTCCTATATAAAGAGCAATTTCGAGATGTGGCTTAAGTCCTGAGACTTTGCGCGCTAAGATTTTATTATGATTCAACCATATGTTCAAAGTTCATTCAACAATTTTAGCTAGAACAAACATTATTGACATAGATCTAAAGATTATTTTAGCATAAAAATAATTCCGTACAATTTATTCGTCTAATAGGTCATTGGGTTTTAATACATAACATTTTGGGGTAGAATTTGTCCTTTACAAAAAAAGCCCGGACTTACAGCGGAAAACGTTTATTCGTTATTTATGGTACAAGCGAGTAAAGTTGATGAATACTTCCGAGGCGCTATTGAGGCCCGAGCCGTCAGACGAGGGTCTGAAGATAGCTGAGGATAGTAATTACCAATACACGCGTGTACCATAAAACGTTTTTCAACACACTGGCGAAGAAATTAACAATAAAATATAATTTTTCACTAATAAATAAATAGTTTTTCTATTCGCGCGCATCCAACACAACAATGGTAATCGGCCAAAGACTAAAAGAATATACTTATTAAAAATAAAATCGAATGAATGAATGGAATCAACAATAGACCTACCAAAAGTAAGGCAATGCATCGGTAAAAACTAAGGTAAACCCTTTGACAGTACTACACGAGACGCCCCATAATCATGAACCTAAAGACTTTGAAACAAGTCAAATCAAACATCAGATGGAAAAATGTGTTAATGTTAATGCAGTTAGCATTAACACATTTTCCAACACGACATGACCATTCTTATCCCACAAATTGTTGCCAATCACTTAGATATACTCGAAAAAAAAAAGGTGTTCAAAATCTACTGAAGTTTAAAAATGTGAGCAAACATTTGTATAAACAACGAAACACCTCTACCGGAGCCAAAAAACTCTGTTTCAATAAGGCAGCTGATGATTGCTGATTATCAGAACAGACCGAAACGAATATTGGTGTCGGACAAAAGTCGCTTTATTCCACCATGGATTTTGAAGTGGCTACAATATCAGCACTACAAAATGTTTTTCCTAGGGTCAAAATTACAGGATGCAATTTTCACTTCAATCAGTGTTTATGGCGAAAAGCAAAACAACTGAATTTAGACAAAACTCAAACAGGAAAGGCTCATATAAAACTGTGTGCAGCATTGACACATTTGCCTCCGAATTTGATTGAAGATGGTTGGCTTTATATTATGGCAGAGAGTCATTATAACGATTTTACAAAATTTTACGACTATTTTGTAAACACATGTTTAGAGGACAACGTGCTTATTAAGATCTTTTATTTGTTAAAATAAAGTTACACTTTCATTCTTGACTGTACTTAATAGTTTGACATTTACTATATTGACACCGGTCCTTTCGAACGTAGTCGATTTTCGTTTACGTCTGAATGGACCGCGGGCCATTCAATATGGTCCTTTCAGACTAAGTACCCTTATGTAAAAGGTGCATTAATTTCGTATAATATAAATCCTTTTTTGTATTGGCATTGCCTAGCGGATCATATATTTTAATATTGCTCTCTGAGAAACTTAATATTACCATTGTGTAATGGCTTTGCAAGCAGATTGGGAATACTACGTCTCTGGAAATATCCATTGGGAATTGTTCATAAAAGGAATCGTCTACCGAATGGTTCCCAAATAAAAATGAAGACCTTTCCACGGATATTAATTGGAAACGGTTGTTATAATTTAATAAAAATAAGCAGTGGTCGACAACAAAACTGCTGATATATTGCTTATCCTCCAATGTAGTGAAATCGTCGACTAACAGCATATCCACTACATTGGGAATATTGATGCGGCTGACCACGTAACCCCGTTCATTTCGATAGTATCTGTAATAGTTGGGATCTGCTACAAGACCATTGGGCAATATTTCCATGGACGTTGGTCTTGTATTTTTTTTGTTACTTGGCGGTACTTGATTGCTATCTACAGATATTTCGCAAACTCTGCATTTGAATTTTTTTTCGGTGGGTATATTAACTGGAATACATTGGCGATGTACCCACTGATCACAGTGGTCGCACTGTACCCAATAAGTGACAGATTCTTTAAGTGATGCACCATGACCACAATAGGCGCATTGAGTGAGATTTTTTTCATTTTCGTTGTCAAAATTAATTTTTTTTCTAGATAGGTATCGGCTATCAAAATGACTAAAGTTGCGTTTGGGGCGTTTTTGCCACTTTTCTTCTATGTCGTCTTTTACGCTCGCCTGTTTCGTCAACCGCCTTTTGGAAATTTTATTCAAACTTTCTTTAGAGAGGGCTATTATATCTAGTCTAATTTTTCTAAGAAATTGCGTGCACTTTAAATTTTTTTGCCCGTTTAAAGTAGATTTTTTTAAATGCCCAAAATAATTTTCGACCAGTGCATTACTTGTTCTTTTTTTTTTCATTATGTTTGACCACATTGGTGTTAGCCACATATATTTTTTTATAATAACTTCCCACAAAGAGGGACTATAAAATTCGTTTACCTTTGCACTATCATCGCCACAAAATGAAACACCATTACAAATATTTGTATACCTTTGGTAAAATTCACTGTTTTGGTATTGTGCAGCTTTCTGCGCTCCATCAAGGTAAATATAATTTTCTTTTAAAGGAGACTGATTAAAATCCCTAAATTCTGTCATCATTAAAAGATTCTCCAATGCACAAATGGCCTGTTCATTAAAAAAAAATGAATTAAGTAAAATATAGAGGTGTTTAACAAAATTATCTAATTCGGTCAAATTACTGCACATCGTTAACCTCGCCAGTATGCCCTTTAATTCCCCTTTTTTATTTAAACAATTTTTATCTACATCATTGCACATCATCTTAATGAAATGGGCACAGCATAAAAAAATCGGTGTTATATTATTTAAACAAGTTTTGTCATTATTCGCTACGCTTAAATAACACTTACTTAGGTATTCTAATAAATGGCAACCGTTAAATGCTTTACATAACGCATGTATTGACGCCAGCGATAAATCGGTAACTACTCCACTGAACGAAGGCCATTGACCGTGCGATACACAAAAGCATTTAAAATCATTCAACAATTTAAATATACTATTGGTATCGTGTCTTTCCGATAACATGCTCAATACCGGAAAGATGCGCTCTGATGGCAGCGCTATGACCCCCACATAGAACAAAATCCTTTTAGGTGAAGCCATTTTAAAAGGCTGGCAATGAAGAGGTCTGACCACACTACCTGTTGCATCAAAATGAAGTAGAACGGGACCTGATTGTTTTAAAATGTCTAATTGTTCTAGACTAAACATTTTTATACTTAAAGGAAAACTTACTTCTTGTATGAAGTCGTTATGGTCTTCATAATAAAGAAGCAAATCAATTAAATCATTTTTACACCGATCGTTTTTTGATAAAATTTCTGACCTTATTTTTCTTAATGTCGCATCAGATTTAATAGTACCCAAATTTTTTGTCTTTTCCAGTTTAACATTACTGATCTTCAAAATTTCTCTGTTTTTAAATTCCTTAGGCTTCTGAACAAGTAGTTGCTTTTTAAAAATATTTCTTTCTACTTTTGACACGGGCAGAGTCAAAAGTTCACGGTGGCAATAATTTTTGTTTGAGCTAAAAACTTTCACTATACTTGTATTTTTTTCGATGACGATTTTAAATATTTTGCAATTTTGATGTTTGCAGCGAGCTGTAATATTAATATTATTTATGTTGTACTTTACATATTTAAAAATTATAAGACAAGTGTTATTAACGAGCGAACTAATTTTTTTTCTTAAACAATACGGGTATAGGTCGGCTCTCAGCTTACCGTTACAGAAAATTGTTGCTTTAATTTTATCGTCTAATTCAAAAGTACCTTCCAAGTAGTATACCGTTTTTGATGGACAAAGAGAAGTAACGTTTTCTGAACCTAGAGGAATAATAACTGTAGAGTTTTCAGCGCTAGAAATATTGAGGATACACTTTGGAACCTCTGGTAATTCTGGAGATACATCATGTTTTGTTACAAAACCTTCCGTTTTTGTAGTTACATTTATATCAACTTTATCGTCATCTAATTGTACCATAACATTAGATGGAAATCTGGAATTTTCATCATTGCAAAATGATGAATCAATGACATCCCCGCTGTCACTTTTGTTTAGAGAGCAAAGATTGTCATTAACTGTTCTCCAATGCTTATAAATTATTTTTCTATTGCAACTATTGTTTTTAATTTTTAACTCTCGGCAAATAATATTATACGCGTCACATTGTTTCCTCCAGCTTCGTACGCCCATAGATATTTTTTGTTGTTTAATTAATTTTTCAATGACGCCTTTGTAATTTATGGAATCAGTTTTCGATTTCATACTTACTTTTTTATTAAGTATATCCGAGAAAAGTACTAAGAAAAAAAAAAGGTTATAAAAAACTATAAAGTTAAAAATTCAAAAATAAAATGACAATAACCTACTTATATTAAATGAAAATGAAAAAATATAAAATAAACGTAAAAATTAAAATATAATCTAAAATAAAATTAAAAGAAATCAAATTCAAAAAGAAACTAACTGTAAATTCAAATAATTAAAAACAACAATATTCAGTAAAACGAATAATTGTTAAAGTAGAAACTAAATTATCACAAAATGTAAAAAAAAAAACAAAAGAATCAATCCCAAAATTAAATCAATTGTAGAGAAATCAAAATGAAATGAATTATGAATAAAACTAATCTAAAAACCTAAAAACCAAATAAGCAAAATAACAAATAAAATTCAATGGAAGTTTAAAAAAATCAAATTAAAAAAAATATAATAAACTAACTAAAAATTAAATTATTAAGTAAAATGAAAAATTGTCAAAGTTGAAACTAAATTATCACAGAATAACCAGTTTCAAAAGTAAATCAATTGAAAAGAAATCAAAATGAAATGAATTATGAATAAAACTAATCTAAAAACCAAATAAGCAAAATAACAAATAAAATTCAATGCAAGTTTAAAAAAAAAACAAAAAATAATAATAATAATAAACTAACTAAAAATCCAATTAACAAAAATTTACAAAGTTGAAACTAAATTATCACTAAACTAGATTCTTAAGTAAATAAATAGAAAAGAAATCAAAATGAAACGAATTGTGAACGAATCTTCAAAGGAGTATTAGAGTCAGGCAATAATACATCCAATCATCCAAGGTACCTATATAACATAGACAAATTTGGAGGTAATTTCTTGTGGACTTATATACGTGCACCGGAATAAAACGTTACCGTGTTCTAAAATTACGTGTGGCGCCATATATTGATGAGCTTATGGAACTAATCTTACTAAAATTAATCCAATCAATTATTATGAACTTAGACATACCGGCTACCAAGGACCGACGGTACTTTAATTAAAAACTAAATTAGTTACATTATTTTTTAAAGATAATTAAGTAAGTATAAGAAATATAAGATCTATGCCAACAAAATTAACACAAAACATAATAGAGTTTCCAATCACTCAACAATTACTTAGCTTATACAATCTAAATTTAAGAGAATGGAGTGTACTTATTTATACTTTGAGTTTGAATGTATTCATAAATAAATTATACTAATAATAAATGAAAATTTGAATGATACACAAAAAATAATAGCAATCACATTTGGATTAGTTATCAAAGTTTGACACATGTAAGGGACAAAGCTTTGAAGTTCTACCCCTCCGTAAAGCTACTTTGCGGAGGCAAATTATCTTCTCTAACTAAAACTACATCACCTATCTCTAGCTCCAGTTTTGACAATCCATTTATATTTATTTAAAAGTGAGTAAAATACTCTTGAAACTTAGCCTTTACTACTAACTCGCTAACCTTTTATATGGAGTATCCGAGCTTTCATCGCTCGGGAAAGTGTTTTCCAATCATGGTGCCGCTTTCCCGCGAATACATGATATAACCTTTATACAAGGCTTTATAAATAATCCCTAAAATCTAAATATTTCAGGGGATTAGGGGGTCAAATCACTAAGAAGCCGTTTTATTCCGTTGAATTCTCAAGTATCCGAGCTTTCATCGCTCGGGAAAGTGTTTTCCAATCATGGTGCCGCTTTCCCGCGAATACATGATATAACCTTTATACAAGGCTTTATAAATAATCCCTAAAATCTAAATATTTCAGGGGATTAGGGGGTCAAATCACTAAGAAGCCGTTTTATTCCGTTGAATTCTCAAGTATCCGAGCTTTCATCGCTCGGGAAAGTGTTTTCCAATCATGGTGCCGCTTTCCCGCGAATACATGATATAACCTTTATACAAGGCTTTATAAATAATCCCTAAAATCTAAATATTTCAGGGGATTAGGGGGTCAAATCACTAAGAAGCCGTTTTATTCCGTTGAATTCTCAAGTATCCGAGTTTTCATCGCTCGGGAAAGTGTTTTCCAATCATGGTGCCGCTTTCCCGCGAATACATGATATAACCTTTATACAAGGCTTTATAAATAATCCCTAAAATCTAAATATTTCAGGGGATTAGGGGGTCAAATCACTAAGAAGCCGTTTTATTCCGTTGAATTCTCAAGTATCCGAGCTTTCATCGCTCGGGAAAGTGTTTTCCAATCATGGTGCCGCTTTCCCGCGAATACATGATATAACCTTTATACAAGGCTTTATAAATAATCCCTAAAATCTAAATATTTCAGGGGATTAGGGGGTCAAATCACTAAGAAGCCGTTTTATTTCGTTGAATTCTCAAGTATCCGAGCTTTCATCGCTCGGGAAAGTGTTTTCCAATCATGGTGCCGCTTTCCCGCGAATACATGATATAACCTTTATACAAGGCTTTATAAATAATCCCTAAAATCTAAATATTTCAGGGGATTAGGGGGTCAAATCACTAAGAAGCCGTTTTATTCCGTTGAATTCTCAAGTATCCGAGCTTTCATCGCTCGGGAAAGTGTTTTCCAATCATGGTGCCGCTTTCCCGCGAATACATGATATAACCTTTATACAAGGCTTTATAAATAATCCCTAAAATCTAAATATTTCAGGGGATTAGGGGGTCAAATCACTAAGAAGCCGTTTTATTCCGTTGAATTCTCAAGTATCCGAGCTTTCATCGCTCGGGAAAGTGTTTTCCAATCATGGTGCCGCTTTCCCGCGAATACATGATATAACCTTTATACAAGGCTTTATAAATAATCCCTAAAATCTAAATATTTCAGGGGATTAGGGGGTCAAATCACTAAGAAGCCGTTTTATTTCGTTGAATTCTCAAGTATCCGAGCTTTCATCGCTCGGGAAAGTGTTTTCCAATCATGGTGCCGCTTTCCCGCGAATACATGATATAACCTTTATACAAGGCTTTATAAATAATCCCTAAAATCTAAATATTTCAGGGGATTAGGGGGTCAAATCACTAAGAAGCCGTTTTATTCCGTTGAATTCTCAAGTATCCGAGCTTTCATCGCTCGGGAAAGTGTTTTCCAATCATGGTGCCGCTTTCCCGCGAATACATGATATAACCTTTATACAAGGCTTTATAAATAATCCCTAAAATCTAAATATTTCAGGGGATTAGGGGGTCAAATCACTAAGAAGCCGTTTTATTCCGTTGAATTCTCAAGTATCCGAGCTTTCATCGCTCGGGAAAGTGTTTTCCAATCATGGTGCCGCTTTCCCGCGAATACATGATATAACCTTTATACAAGGCTTGATAAATAATCCCTAAAATCTAAATATTTCAGGGGATTAGGGGGTCAAATCACTAAGAAGCCGTTTTATTCCGTTGAATTCTCAAGTATCCGAGCTTTCATCGCTCGGGAAAGTGTTTTCCAATCATGGTGCCGCTTTCCCGCGAATACATGATATAACCTTTATACAAGGCTTTATAAATAATCCCTAAAATCTAAATATTTCAGGGGATTAGGGGGTCAAATCACTAAGAAGCCGTTTTATTTCGTTGAATTCTCAAGTATCCGAGCTTTCATCGCTCGGGAAAGTGTTTTCCAATCTTGGTGCCGCTTTCCCGCGAATACATGATATAACCTTTATACAAGGCTTTATAAATAATCCCTAAAATCTATATATTTCAGAGGATTAGGGGGTCAAATCACTCAGCAGCCGTTTTATTTCGTTGAATTCTCAAGTATCCGAGCTTTCATCGCTCGGGAAAGTGTTTTCCAATCATGGTGCCGCTTTCCCGCGAATACATGATATTGTTTGTATATAAGGCTTTATAAATAATCCCTAAAATCTAAATATTTCAGGGGATTAGGGGGTCAAATCACTCAGCAGCCGTTTTATTCCGTTGAATTCTCAAGTATCCGAGCTTTCATCGCTCGGGAAAGTGTTTTCCAATCATGGTGCCGCTTTCCCGCGAATACATAATATAGCTCGTATATAAGGCTTTATAAATAATCCCTAAAATCTAAATATTTCAGGGGATTAGGGGGTCAAATCACTCAGAAGCCGTTTTATTTCGTTGAATTCTCAAGTATCCGAGCTTTCATCGCTCGGGAAAGTGTTTTCCAATCATGGTGCCGCTTTCCCGCGAATACATAATATAGCTCGTATATAAGGCTTTATAAATAATCCCTAAAATCTAAATATTTCAGGGGATTAGGGGGTCAAATCACTAAGAAGCCGTTTTGCAACTGGAATCGAATCTTATGATTTCGAGTTTTAAGTTTTCTTATATACAATGAAATATTGTATATATTTAAGGCTTTAACTTGTACTAGGTTTAGAAATAATGTATATTACAACTGTTTTATTGCTGTTTTATTTCATATTAGATGTTTTTAAAATATTGTCTTAAATTGGTTGGGTTATACGCTGCTAGATTATGGCTGCCAACTTCACACCGGTCGTTCCTTACAACATTAAGCAGGAACGGTCTGGGCCCACGTCCATATATGTACGTATGTGTGGACACTTAAGTAAATAGTAAGCAAGGAAAAACGCGGTGAAAGTCACAGGTCTAAACTAGCTAAACATTAGAACGATAGTACTCTTTATTATACTGTGACATAGGCATGTAAGTCTACGTACACATGGACTCTCCAGGCGCCCTCAGCCCCCGAACACATAATACACCCAATACATCCGCGCTCATGAAAATTTAATTGTTCTCAAAGCGTTAAAAGCTGTAAAAACCGCAATAAACCGCTTTCATTACATATCGCTGTCTCCCTCACACTCGTTAAAATTCAGCTTTATAGCTCTCTGTGTCTCTTTCTAGCACAATACGTTGGTACGGAATTACATTTTTATTGTGCAGTTGTAAGATTTCGAAGATTGTTTGAAAGTAGTTGATCGATTGAGGGTGTGGAGGGGTGGTTATGATTTAAGGGGTTAAATTTAAGTTGGAGAGATGCAAGTGGGGATGCTACTTATCCTACTAATATTATAAATGCGAAAGTTTGTATGTTTGGATGTTTGTGAGTTTGGATGTTTGTTCCACTTTCACGCAAAAACTACTGTATCAATTTTGATAAAATTTGCTACAAATGTTCCTTACAACTAGGAATAACACATAGGACTTTTTATCCCGAAATTCCCATGCTATTGTGTATAAATAATCGTATGTTTTATTGTAACTTTTTGTAGTCGCAAATCCTACCAATAGATGGCGCTGTTACTTAATTTTTTAACACACGATGGTGAATTGTGCCGAGATTGTATGATACTACGAGATACGCATTCTCACGGGAGCGGGTACTACGCGGGCAAAACCGCGGGGCGCTGCTAGTATCTATACATGTATATAAAACTCTTCCGTTAACTACTGGTCGCAGAAAGCTGAAATTTGGCACGTGTGTTTGTTGGGGGGAGTAGGCTACCACTAAGGATTTTTAGATTTTTTGGTATTTGGAGAAAAGGGAGAAAGCCCAAATTCGGCCGGAAGTCATTATTCCAAGCGGTCAAAAGGTTGTTTCTTCATAAAATTCTATTCATTACACCTATCGTGCAATAACTTAGTCCAAATTGTAATTGAAAACTATCCTATTTGCAAACAGCTCTCTACGACCAGTAGTTTCGGCTGTGCGTTGTCTGTCAGTCAGTCAGTCAGTACATCACTCAGTAGCGGAAGAGTTTTATATAAATATATATAGATAGATTATATTAATTGCTAGAAAGTTTGACTATGTCAGTTGATTTTTATCAAAGACTTATGAAGCGTCTCTCACGACCAGTGCCTTCCAATACCATCTTAAGATTTACCCCTACTCTCAGAACACTGTATAAATATTCCATACCCCACTCAGAGTAATATAGTACAGTCACGGCAAGAAAAGGTTTGTCTCCTTAAGAGCTTATTTTGTTTGCTCCGTATGAGCGATAATAGTTATTTATGGTACAAAATGAATGAATGAATGGAATCGACCATAGATCTGCCAAAAGTAAAGCAACATAGTTGAAGTTTGTTTTAAATTGAAGATAAAATTTGGTACATATGTTCCTCATACCTAGGAATAACACATAGGATACTTTTTATCCCGAAATTCCCATGGGATTGAGATTCACTCAGGTAAAACCGCGGGGCGCAGCTAGTAAGTTCATATTTTTATTATAAACTAACAGCGCCCCGCGGTTTCACCCGCGTAGTTCCCGTTCCCGTGGGAATTTCGGGAAGTCCTATGTTCTTTCCCGGACCATAAGTTACCCCTGTACCAAATTTCAAGTCAATCGGTTCAGTAGTTTAGTCATGAAAAGGTAACAGACAGACAGACATAGTTACTTTCGCATTTATAATATTATAAAGTAGGGATACATCACAAACTAACATACATATTTTAATAAACTAGCACTAACAAATCACGTTGTACAATGTCAGGTTTGGTTGGGTAACCTAATCGTCTTGTTCGACGAAGGTATTCCTACCGCGCCAGTACACTATGACCTAGGTATTTGGTTCAAACCGCATACGCAATGGGATTGTGCCCGGTACTGACCGCACGATTATAGCCCCTTTGTCACTCGACTGGTCTATACCGGTCACGGGGTACGGGGGATGATTGACCATTTACGGGGTAAGGGGTGGATTAGTAAGGGAGGGTGGGTTAGGTAAGTATGTAGTTGTAACTGATAATGTTGGATTTTTTGTTTATGGATCTATATACTTCTGTTTTATATAAAACTACTGACTGACTGACTGATCTGTCAACACCGCGCAAACCATTAAACGGATTGCGCGTTATAAATTTGGACATCCTCTAAGAAAGAAGAAAGAAACAACGCAGACAAGACCGCGTGGCAAAGCTAGTAATATTATAAAGCCGAAGATTTTTTCAACACTAGGAAAGGAAGTATTGATTCAAAATCCTACTAATATTATAAAGGCGAAAGTTTGTATGTATGGATGTTTGTTACTCTTTCACGCAAAAACTACTGAATGGATTTTAATGAAACTTTACAATAATCTTGCTTATACATCAGAATAACACATAGGATACTTTTTATCCCAAAACTCCCACGGGAACGGGAACTACGCGGGTGAAGCCGCGGGGCGCTGCTAGTTGATACAATATTTTGAAGTTAGATATTCCATTTAAGGAACTTATGACCGTTCAGAACAATGCTACTCTAAATAAACTGAGTTACTAACCATGCTCCTGATATTAGCACATACAAACACACAAACTCATCTTTACAATATTAACTACAGCTTACCAAAGTCAGGTAAATAAAATAAAAGTCCCCCACATGCAAACACAAAGTTTGTAAGACGTCGGTCATTCGAAAAGTTTTCCAATCATAACCGCGGACTCCGTATGAGTCGCGGACAGGGTCAAGTCTGGTAACTATAATGCTGTGATAATAATAGTCAAATGTATTTTAATATAAACATAGGATTATAGCCGATTTTCAATCTCGGTGTATGTGTGAATGAGTGTGTGCGTAGTTTCTGATACCCTAGATACAAGTTACGGACTTAGTTAGGGGTCAGTTACTATAATGAGATGATGTAGTGAATGATTATGTTATGTTATTTTATGATTTTTTGATGAACACCACTGATTTATAGCATATAAAACTTAGATGGTTGTCATGGAAACAGTATTCAGACGTTTATTTGACAACGTTTTTATTTAAATTTTGACAAGCAACAAAGACCACTGAGACACGATAGCCATATTAATAAATAGCAGAATACTTCTGACACTCTCGTTATGGTGTCGTAATATCGACACATTGTCTACCGTCAACGATTGTATCTTAGTACATTATGTAGCTTAATTAAATTAATAAACTCAAACAAATTTTGTACCTATATAGAATTATTTAATAATGACAATTAAGTGATTAAGTACAGAATATAAAATGGCCGGAATACAAGTGAAGTTAGTTGTTGGATATATAGAAATTAGAGGGTAAAGTTAGTAACAAAACAATATTAATTAAGTCCTCCTATACGATTAACAGCCGCTGTCAGAGACGTTAAACGAATTAATACTTAAACTAATGTGCCACAATATTTCTTCTCAATATTTCCGGCGGTCAAAATTGGAAGCTACTATTGTCATTTAGCATTTAGACTTTAATGTCATTTGGATACATTTTCAATACACTGACAATCAAAAGATGCGATTACAGCGACGCTGTCACCGGCACAGAAATATTTTGGCACATTAGTTTAGGTATTCGTTATAGAGTGCGGGTGTAAGTTAAGCAATTATGATGCACAATGTTGTGAGTGATTAAAGGCTTCTTGTAGGTGTCAACACTGATCAAATGTCCAATAGCGGACTTGACCCCCTGGATATTAATTTGAGGTATGAGTAAATACTGACCTCCTTAAAGAGTTTCCGAGTGTTTATAGAGGAGAGACTGGGTATTGTGGATATGTAATGAGGAATGCAACTTTTGTTTGTCTGCGTGAGATACATTCTATTGTTTTCTTATTTTTATTGTATCATAGTTTGTAAAGACAGAGAACGCAAGGATAACCTATCTGGAAAAAAACTTTCAAAATAAGAAGTAGTTTTAGTGGTTTAATTGCATAATAAACGTCATTTATAATTTTAGTTTCAATGTTTTACGCCCATATGGCCCCAACTCGGCTCGAAATTCGCCCAAAAACTTAGTGTTCCAAATTCGGTTTTAAGTGTGCGGAATCGATTAGGCACATCAAAACTATATAAAATCCGTTAAAACAGCGCGAAAATACGAAATTATAATTTTCGCCCAAATACGCCCATATGGCCCCAACTCGGCTCAAAATTCGCCCAAAAACTTAGTGTTCCAAATCCGGTTTTAAGTGTGCGGAATCGATTAGGCACATCAAAACTATATAAAATCCGTTAAAACAGCGCGAAAATACGAAATTATAATTTTCGCCCAAATACGCCCATATGGCCCCAACTCGGCTCAAAATTCGCCCAAAAACTTAGTGTTCCAAATCCGGTTTTAAGTGTGCGGAATCGATTAGGCACATCAAAATTATATAAAATCCGTTAAAACAGCGCGAAAATACGAAATTATAATTTTCGCCCAAATACGCCCATATGGCCCCAACTCGGCTCGAAATTCGCCCATAAACTTAGTGTTCCAAATCCGGTTTTAAGTGTGCGGAATCGATTAGGCACATTAAAACTATATAAAATCCGTTAAAACAGCGCGAAAATACGAAATTATAATTTTCGCCCAAATACGCCCATATGGCCCCAACTCGGCTCGAAATTCGCCCAAAAACTTAGTGTTCCAAATCCGGTTTTAAGTGTGCGGAATCGATTAGGCACATCAAAACTATCTAAAATCCGTTAAAACAGCGCGAAAATACGAAATTATAATTTTCGCCCAAATACGCCCATATGGCCCCAACTCGGCTCGAAATTCGCCCAAAAACTTAGTGTTCCAAATCCGGTTTTAAGTGTGCGGAATCGATTAGGCACATCAAAACTATATAAAATCCGTTAAAACAGGGCGAAAATACGAAATTATAATTTTCGCCCAAATACGCCCATATGGCCCCAACTCGGCTCGAAATTCGCCCAAAAACTTAGTGTTCCAAATCCGGTTTTAAGTGTGCGGAATCGATTAGGCACATCAAAACTATATAAAATCCGTTAAAACAGCGCGAAAATACGAAATTATAATTTTCGCCCAAATACGCCCATATGGCTTCAACTCGGCTCGAAATTCGCCCAAAAACTTAGTGTTCCAAATCCGGAAAGTGTGCGGAATCGATTAGGCACATCAAAACTATATAAAATCCGTTAAAACAGCGCGAAAATACGAAATTATAATTTTCGCCCAAATACGGCCATATGGCCTCAACTCGGCTCGAAATTCGCCCAAAAACTTAATGTTCCAAATCCGGTTTTAAGTGTGCGGAATCGATTAGGCACATCAAAACTATATAAAATCCGTTTAAACAGCGCGAAAATACGAAATTATAATTTTCTCCCAAATACGCCCATATGGCCCCAACTCGGCTCGAAATTCACCCAAAAACTTAGTGTTCCAAATCCGGTTTTAAGTGTGCGGAATCGATTAGGCACATCAAAACTATATAAAATCCGTTAAAACAGCGCGAAAATACGAAATTATAATTTTCTCCCAAATACGCCCATATGGCCCCAACTCGGCTCGAAATTCGCCCAAAAACTTAGTGTTCCAAATCCGGTTTTAAGTGTGCGGAATCGATTAGGCACATCAAAACTATATAAATTCTGTTAAAACAGCGCGAAAATACGAAATTATAATTTTCTCCCAAATACGCCCATATGGCCCCAACTCGGCTCGAAATTCGCCCAAAAACTTAGTGTTCCAAATCCGGTTTTAAGTGTGCGGAATCAATTAGGCACATCAAAACTATATTAAATCCGTTAAAACAGCGCGAAAATACGAAATTATAATTTTCGCCCAAATACGCCCATATGGCCCCAACTCGGCTCGAAATTCGCCCAAAAACTTAGTGTTCCAAATCCGGTTTTAAGTGTGCGGAATCGATTAGGCACATCAAAACTATATAAAATCCGTTAAAACAGCGCGAAAATACGAAATTATAATTTTCGCCCAAGTACGCCCATATGGCCCCAACTCGGCTCGAAATTCGCCCAAAAACTTAGTGTTCCAAATCCGGTTTTAAGTGTGCGGAATCGATTAGGCACATCAAAACTATATAAAATCCATTAAAACAGCGCGAAAATAGGAAATTATAATTTTCGCCCAAATACGCCCATATGGCCCCAACTCGGCTCGAAATTCGCCCAAAAACTTAGTGTTCCAAATCCGGTTTTAAGTGTGCGGAATCGATTAGGCACATCAAAACTATATAAAATCCGTTAAACAGCGCGAAAATACGAAATTATAATTTTCACCGAAAATCGCCCATATGGCCCCAACTCGGCCCGAAATTCGCCCAAAAACTTAGTGTTCCAAATCCGGTTTTAAGTGTGCGGAATCGATTAGGCACATCAAAACTATATAAAATCCGTTAAAACAGCGCGAAAATACGAAATTATAATTTTCGCCCAAATACGCCCATATGGCCCCAACTCGGCTCGAAATTCGCCCAAAAACTTAGTGTTCCAAATCCGGTTTTAAGTGTGCGGAATCGATTAGGCACATCAAAACTATATAAAATCCGTTAAAACAGCGCGAAAATACGAAATTATAATTTTCGCCCAAATACGCCCATATGGCCTCAACTCGGCTCGAAATAAAAACTTAGTGTTCCAAATCCGGTTTTAAGTGTGCGGAATCGATTAGGCACATCAAAACTATATAAAATCCGTTAAAACAGCGCGAAAATACGAAATTATAATTTTCGCCCAAATACGCCCATATGGCCCCAACTCGGCTCGAAATTCGCCCAAAAACTTAGTGTTCCAAATCCGGTTTTAAGTGTGCGGAATCGATTAGGCACATCAAAACTATATAAAATCCGTTCAAACAGCGCGAAAATACGAAATTATAATTTTCGCCCAAATACGCCCATATGGCCTCAACTCAGCTCGAAATAAAAACTTAGTGTTCCAAATCCGGTTTTAAGTGTGCGGAATCGATTAGGCACATCAAAACTATATAAAATCCGTTAAAACAGCGCGAAAATACGAAATTATAATTTTCGCCCAAATACGCCCATATGGCCCCAACTCGGCTCGAAATTCGCCCAAAAACTTAGTGTTCCAAATCCGGTTTTAAGTGTGCGGAATCGATTAGGCACATCAAAACTATATAAAATCCGTTAAAACAGCGCGAAAATACGAAATTATAATTTTCGCCCAAGTACGCCCATATGGCCCCAACTCGGCTCGAAATTCGCCCAAAAACTTAGTGTTCCAAATCCGGTTTTAAGTGTGCGGAATCGATTAGGCACATCAAAACTATATAAAATCCATTAAAACAGCGCGAAAATAGGAAATTATAATTTTCGCCCAAATACGCCCATATGGCCCCAACTCGGCTCGAAATTCGCCCAAAAACTTAGTGTTCCAAATCCGGTTTTAAGTGTGCGGAATCGATTAGGCACATCAAAACTATATTAAATCCGTTAAAACAGCGCGAAAATACGAAATTATAATTTTCGCCCAAATACGCCCATATGGCCTCAACTCGGCTCGAAATAAAAACTTAGTGTTCCAAATCCGGTTTTAAGTGTGCGGAATCGATTAGGCACATCAAAACTATATAAAATCCGTTAAAACAGCGCGAAAATACGAAATTATAATTTTCGCCCAAATACGCCCATATGGCCCCAACTCGGCTCGAAATTCGCCCAAAAACTTAGTGTTCCAAATCCGGTTTTAAGTGTGCGGAATCGATTAGGCACATCAAAACTATATAAAATCCGTTCAAACAGCGCGAAAATACGAAATTATAATTTTCGCCCAAATACGCCCATATGGCCTCAACTCAGCTCGAAATAAAAACTTAGTGTTCCAAATCCGGTTTTAAGTGTGCGGAATCGATTAGGCACATCAAAACTATATAAAATCCGTTAAAACAGCGCGAAAATACGAAATTATAATTTTCGCCCAAATACGCCCATATGGCCCCAACTCGGCTCGAAATTCGCCCAAAAACTTAGTGTTCCAAATCCGGTTTTAAGTGTGCGGAATCGATTAGGCACATCAAAACTATATAAAATCCGTTAAAACAGCGCGAAAATACGAAATTATAATTTTCGCCCAAGTACGCCCATATGGCCCCAACTCGGCTCGAAATTCGCCCAAAAACTTAGTGTTCCAAATCCGGTTTTAAGTGTGCGGAATCGATTAGGCACATCAAAACTATATAAAATCCATTAAAACAGCGCGAAAATAGGAAATTATAATTTTCGCCCAAATACGCCCATATGGCCCCAACTCGGCTCGAAATTCGCCCAAAAACTTAGTGTTCCAAATCCGGTTTTAAGTGTGCGGAATCGATTAGGCACATCAAAACTATATTAAATCCGTTAAAACAGCGCGAAAATACGAAATTATAATTTTCGCCCAAATACGCCCATATGGCCCCAACTCGGCTCGAAATTCGCCCAAAAACTTAGTGTTTCAAATCCGGTTTTAAGTGTGCGGAATCGATTAGGCACATCAAAACTATATAAAATCCGTTAAAACAACGCGAAAATACGAAATTATAATTTTCGCCCAAATACGCCCATATGGCCCCAACTCGGCTCGAAATTCGCCCAAAAACTTAGTGTTCCAAATCCGGTTTTAAGTGTGCGGAATCGATTAGGCACATCAAAACTATATAAAATCCGTTAAAACAGCGCGAAAATACGAAATTATAATTTTCGCCCAAATACGCCCATATGGCCCCAACTCGGCTCGAAATTCGCCCAAAAACTTAGTGTTCCAAATCCGGTTTTAAGTGTGCGGAATCGATTAGGCACATCAAAACTATATAAAATCCGTTAAAACAGCGCGAAAATACGAAATTATAATTTTCGCCCAAAATCGCCCATATGGCCCCAACTCGGCCCGAAATTCGCCCAAAAACTTAGTGTTCCAAATCCGGTTTTAAGTGTGCGGAATCGATTAGGCACATCAAAACTATATAAAATCCGTTAAAACAGCGCGAAAATACGAAATTATAATTTTCGCCCAAATACGCCCATATGGCCCCAACTCGGCTCGAAATTCGCCCAAAAACTTAGTGTTCCAAATCCGGTTTTAAGTGTGCGGAATCGATTAGGCACATCAAAACTATATAAAATCCGTTAAAACAGCGCGAAAATACGAAATTATAATTTTCGCCCAAATACGCCCATATGGCCTCAACTCGGCTCGAAATAAAAACTTAGTGTTCCAAATCCGGTTTTAAGTGTGCGGAATCGATTAGGCACATCAAAACTATATAAAATCCGTTAAAACAGCGCGAAAATACGAAATTATAATTTTCGCCCAAATACGCCCATATGGCCCCAACTCGGCTCGAAATTCGCCCAAAAACTTAGTGTTCCAAATCCGGTTTTAAGTGTGCGGAATCGATTAGGCACATCAAAACTATATAAAATCCGTTCAAACAGCGCGAAAATACGAAATTATAATTTTCGCCCAAATACGCCCATATGGCCTCAACTCAGCTCGAAATAAAAACTTAGTGTTCCAAATCCGGTTTTAAGTGTGCGGAATCGATTAGGCACATCAAAACTATATAAAATCCGTTAAAACAGCGCGAAAATACGAAATTATAATTTTCGCCCAAATACGCCCATATGGCCCCAACTCGGCTCGAAATTCGCCCAAAAACTTAGTGTTCCAAATCCGGTTTTAAGTGTGCGGAATCGATTAGGCACATCAAAACTATATAAAATCCGTTCAAACAGCGCGAAAATACGAAATTATAATTTTCGCCCAAATACGCCCATATGGCCTCAACTCAGCTCGAAATAAAAACTTAGTGTTCCAAATCCGGTTTTAAGTGTGCGGAATCGATTAGGCACATCAAAACTATATAAAATCCGTTAAAACAGCGCGAAAATACGAAATTATAATTTTCGCCCAAATACGCCCATATGGCCCCAACTCGGCTCGAAATTCGCCCAAAAACTTAGTGTTCCAAATCCGGTTTTAAGTGTGCGGAATCGATTAGGCACATCAAAACTATATAAAATCCGTTAAAACAGCGCGAAAATACGAAATTATAATTTTCGCCCAAGTACGCCCATATGGCCCCAACTCGGCTCGAAATTCGCCCAAAAACTTAGTGTTCCAAATCCGGTTTTAAGTGTGCGGAATCGATTAGGCACATCAAAACTATATAAAATCCATTAAAACAGCGCGAAAATAGGAAATTATAATTTTCGCCCAAATACGCCCATATGGCCCCAACTCGGCTCGAAATTCGCCCAAAAACTTAGTGTTCCAAATCCGGTTTTAAGTGTGCGGAATCGATTAGGCACATCAAAACTATATTAAATCCGTTAAAACAGCGCGAAAATACGAAATTATAATTTTCGCCCAAATACGCCCATATGGCCCCAACTCGGCTCGAAATTCGCCCAAAAACTTAGTGTTTCAAATCCGGTTTTAAGTGTGCGGAATCGATTAGGCACATCAAAACTATATAAAATCCGTTAAAACAACGCGAAAATACGAAATTATAATTTTCGCCCAAATACGCCCATATGGCCCCAACTCGGCTCGAAATTCGCCCAAAAACTTAGTGTTCCAAATCCGGTTTTAAGTGTGCGGAATCGATTAGGCACATCAAAACTATATAAAATCCGTTAAAACAGCGCGAAAATACGAAATTATAATTTTCGCCCAAATACGCCCATATGGCCCCAACTCGGCTCGAAATTCGCCCAAAAACTTAGTGTTCCAAATCCGGTTTTAAGTGTGCGGAATCGATTAGGCACATCAAAACTATATAAAATCCGTTAAAACAGCGCGAAAATACGAAATTATAATTTTCGCCCAAAATCGCCCATATGGCCCCAACTCGGCCCGAAATTCGCCCAAAAACTTAGTGTTCCAAATCCGGTTTTAAGTGTGCGGAATCGATTAGGCACATCAAAACTATATAAAATCCGTTAAAACAGCGCGAAAATACGAAATTATAATTTTCGCCCAAATACGCCCATATGGCCCCAACTCGGCTCGAAATTCGCCCAAAAACTTAGTGTTCCAAATCCGGTTTTAAGTGTGCGGAATCGATAAGGCACATCAAAACTATATAAAATCCGTTAAAACAGCGCGAAAATACGAAATTATAATTTTCGCCCAAATACGCCCATATGGCCTCAACTCGGCTCGAAATAAAAACTTAGTGTTCCAAATCCGGTTTTAAGTGTGCGGAATCGATTAGGCACATCAAAACTATATAAAATCCGTTAAAACAGCGCGAAAATACGAAATTATAATTTTCGCCCAAATACGCCCATATGGCCCCAACTCGGCTCGAAATTCGCCCAAAAACTTAGTGTTCCAAATCCGGTTTTAAGTGTGCGGAATCGATTAGGCACATCAAAACTATATAAAATCCGTTCAAACAGCGCGAAAATACGAAATTATAATTTTCGCCCAAATACGCCCATATGGCCTCAACTCAGCTCGAAATAAAAACTTAGTGTTCCAAATCCGGTTTTAAGTGTGCGGAATCGATTAGGCACATCAAAACTATATAAAATCCGTTAAAACAGCGCGAAAATACGAAATTATAATTTTCGCCCAAATACGCCCATATGGCCCCAACTCGGCTCGAAATTCGCCCAAAAACTTAGTGTTCCAAATCCGGTTTTAAGTGTGCGGAATCGATTAGGCACATCAAAACTATATAAAATCCGTTAAAACAGCGCGAAAATACGAAATTATAATTTTCGCCCAAGTACGCCCATATGGCCCCAACTCGGCTCGAAATTCGCCCAAAAACTTAGTGTTCCAAATCCGGTTTTAAGTGTGCGGAATCGATTAGGCACATCAAAACTATATAAAATCCGTTAAAACAGCGCGAAAATACGAAATTATAATTTTCGCCCAAATACGCCCATATGGCCCCACTTCGGCTTGAAATTCGCCCAAAAACTTAGTGTTCCAAATCCGGTTTTAAGTGTGCGGAATCGATTAGGCACATCAAAACTATATTAAATCCGTTAAAACAGCGCGAAAATATGAAATTATTATTTTCGCCCAAAAACGCCCATATGGCCCCAACTCGGCCCGAAATTCGCCCAAAAATGTTCCAAATCCGGTTTTAAATGTGCGGAATCGATTAGGCACATCAAAACTATATAAAATCCGTTAAAACAGCGCGAAAATACGAAATTATAATTTTCGCCTAAATACGCCCATATGGCCCCAACTCGGCTCGAAATTCGCCCAAAAACTTAGTGTTCCAAATCCGGTTTTAAGTGTGCGGAATCGATTAGGCACATCAAAACTATATAAAATCCGTTAAAACAGCGCGAAAATACGAAATTATAATTTTCGCCCAAATACGCCCATATGGCCCCAACTCGGCTCGAAATTCGCCCAAAAACTTAGTGTTCCAAATCCGGTTTTAAGTGTGCGGAATCGATTAGGCACATCAAAACTATATAAAATCCGTTAAAACAGCGCGAAAATACGAAATTATAATTTTCGCCCAAATACGCCCATATGGCCCCAACTCGGCTCGAAATTCGCCCAAAAACTTAGTGTTCCAAATCCGGTTTTAAGTGTGCGGAATCGATTAGGCACATCAAAACTATATTAAATCCGTTAAAACAGCGCGAAAATACGAAATTATAATTTTCGCCCAAATACGCCCATATGGCCCCAACTCGGCTCGAAATTCGCCCAAAAACTTAGTGTTTCAAATCCGGTTTTAAGTGTGCGGAATCGATTAGGCACATCAAAACTATATAAAATCCGTTAAAACAACGCGAAAATACGAAATTATAATTTTCGCCCAAATACGCCCATATGGCCCCAACTCGGCTCGAAATTCGCCCAAAAACTTAGTGTTCCAAATCCGGTTTTAAGTGTGCGGAATCGATTAGGCACATCAAAACTATATAAAATCCGTTAAAACAGCGCGAAAATACGAAATTATAATTTTCGCCCAAATACGCCCATATGGCCCCAACTCGGCTCGAAATTCGCCCAAAAACTTAGTGTTCCAAATCCGGTTTTAAGTGTGCGGAATCGATTAGGCACATCAAAACTATATAAAATCCGTTAAAACAGCGCGAAAATACGAAATTATAATTTTCGCCCAAATACGCCCATATGGCCCCAACTCGGCTCGAAATTCGCCCAAAAACTTAGTGTTCCAAATCCGGTTTTAAGTGTGCGGAATCGATTAGGCACATCAAAACTATATAAAATCCGTTAAAACAGCGCGAAAATACGAAATTATAATTTTCGCCCAAATACGCCCATATGGCCCCAACTCGGCTCGAAATTCGCCCAAAAACTTTGTGTTCCAAATCCGGTTTTAAGTGTGCGGAATCGATTAGGCACATCAAAACTATATAAAATCCGTTAAAACAGCGCGAAAATACGAAATTATAATTTTCGCCCAAATACGCCCATATGGCCCCAACTCGGCTCGAAATTCACCCAAAAACTTAGTGTTCCAAATCCGGTTTTAAGTGTGCGGAATCGATTAGGCACATCAAAACTATATAAAATCCGTTAAAACAGCGCGAAAATACGAAATTATAATTTTCTCCCAAATACGCCCATATGGCCCCAACTCGGCTCGAAATTCGCCCAAAAACTTAGTGTTCCAAATCCGGTTTTAAGTGTGCGGAATCGATTAGGCACATCAAAACTATATAAATTCTGTTAAAACAGCGCGAAAATACGAAATTATAATTTTCTCCCAAATACGCCCATATGGCCCCAACTCGGCTCGAAATTCGCCCAAAAACTTAGTGTTCCAAATCCGGTTTTAAGTGTGCGGAATCAATTAGGCACATCAAAACTATATTAAATCCGTTAAAACAGCGCGAAAATACGAAATTATAATTTTCGCCCAAATACGCCCATATGGCCCCAACTCGGCTCGAAATTCGCCCAAAAACTTAGTGTTCCAAATCCGGTTTTAAGTGTGCGGAATCGATTAGGCACATCAAAACTATATAAAATCCGTTAAAACAGCGCGAAAATACGAAATTATAATTTTCGCCCAAGTACGCCCATATGGCCCCAACTCGGCTCGAAATTCGCCCAAAAACTTAGTGTTCCAAATCCGGTTTTAATCCGGTTTTAAGTGTGCGGAATCGATTAGGCACATCAAAACTATATAAAATCCGTTAAAACAGCGCGAAAATATGAAATTATAATTTTCACCCAAAAACGCCCATATGGCCCCAACTCGGCCCGAAATTCGCCCAAAAACTTAATGTTCCAAATCCGGTTTTAAGTGTGCGGAATCGATTAGGCACATCAAAACTATATAAAATCCGTTTAAACAGCGCGAAACTACGAAATTATAATTTTCGCCCAAATACGCCCATATGGCCCCAACTCGGCTCGAAATTCGCCCAAAAACTTAGTGTTCCAAATCCGGTTTTAAGTGTGCGGAATCGATTAGTCACATCAAAACTATATAAAATCCGTTAAAACAGCGCGTAAATACGAAATTATAATTTTCGCCCAAATACGCCCATATGGCCCCAACTCGGCTCGAAATTCGCCCAAAAACTTAGTGTTCCAAATCCGGTTTTAAGTGTGCGGAATCGATTAGGCACATCAAAACTATATAAAATCCGTTAAAACAGCGCGTAAATACGAAATTATAATTTTCGCCCAAGTACGCCCATATGGCCCCAACTCGGCTCGAAATTCGCCCAAAAACTTAGTGTTCCAAATCCGGTTTTAAGTGTGCGGAATCGATTAGGCACATCAAAACTATATAAAATCCGTTAAAACAGCGCGAAAATACGAAATTATAATTTTCGCCCAAATACGCCCATATGGCCCCAACTCGGCTCGAAATTCGCCCAAAAACTTAGTGTTCCCAATCCGGTTTTAAGTGTGCGGAATCGATTAGGCACATCAAAACTATATAAAATCCGTTAAAACAGCGCGAAAATACGAAATTATAATTTTCGCCCAAATACGCCCATATGGCCTAAACTCGGCTCGAAATAAAAACTTAGTGTTCCAAATCCGGTTTTAAGTGTGCGGAATCGATAAGGCACATCAAAACTATATAAAATCCGTTAAAACAGCGCGAAAATATGAAATTATAATTTTCGCCCAAAAACGCCCATATGGCCCCAACTCGGCCCGATATTCGCCCAAAAACTTAATGTTCCAAATCCGGTTTTAAGTGTGCGGAATCGATTAGGCACATCAAAACTATATAAAATCCGTTAAAACAGCGCGAAAATACGAAATTATAATTTTCGCCCAAATACGCCCATATGGCCCCAACTCGGCTCGAAATTCGCCCAAAAACTTAGTGTTCCAAATCCGGTTTTAAGTGTGCGGAATCGATTAGGCACATCAAAACTATATTAAATCCGTTAAAACAGCGCGAAAATACGAAATTATAATTTTCGCCCAAATACGCCCATATGGCCCCAACTCGGCTCGAAATTCGCCCAAAACCTTAGTGTTCCAAATCCGGTTTTAAGTGTGCGGAATCGATTAGGCACATCAAAACTATATAAAATCCGTTAAAACAGCGCGAAAATACGAAATTATAATTTTCGCGCAACGCCCATATGGCCCCAACTCGGCTCGAAATTCGCCCAAAAACTTAGTGTTCCAAATCCGGTTTTAAGTGTGCGGAATCGATTAGGCACATCAAAACTATATAAAATCCGTTAAAACAGCGCGAAAATACGAAATTACAATTTTCGCCCAAATACGCCCATATGGCCCCAACTCGGCTCGAAATTCGCCCAAAAACTTAGTGTTCCAAATCCGGTTTTAAGTGTGCGGAATCGATAAGGCACATCAAAACTATATAAAATCCGTTAAAACAGCGCGAAAATACGAAATTATAATTTTCGCGCAACGCCCATATGGCCCCAACTCGGCTCGAAATTCGCCCAAAAACTTAGTGTTCCAAATCCGGTTTTAAGTGTGCGGAATCGATTAGGCACATCAAAACTATATAAAATCCGTTAAAACAGCGCGAAAATACGAAATTATAATTTTCGCCCAAGTACGCCCATATGGCCCCAACTCGGCTCGAAATTCGCCCAAAAACTTAGTGTTCCAAATCCGGTTTTAAGTGTGCGGAATCGATTAGGCACATCAAAACTATATAAAATCCATTAAAACAGCGCGAAAATAGGAAATTATAATTTTCGCCCAAATACGCCCATATGGCCCCAACTCGGCTCGAAATTCGCCCAAAAACTTAGTGTTCCAAATCCGGTTTTAAGTGTGCGGAATCGATTAGGCACATCAAAACTATATTAAATCCGTTAAAACAGCGCGAAAATACGAAATTACAATTTTCGCCCAATTACGCCCATATGGCCCCAACTCGGCTCGAAATTCGCCCAAAAACTTAGTGTTCCAAATCCGGTTTTAAGTGTGCGGAATCGATTAGGCACATCAAAACTATATAAAATCCGTTAAAACAGCGCGAAAATACGAAATTATAATTTTCGCGCAACGCCCATATGGCCCTAACTCGGCTCGAAATTCGCCCAAAAACTTAGTGTTCCAAATCCGGTTTTAAGTGTGCGGAATCGATTAGGCACATCAAAACTATATAAAATCCGTTAAAACAGCGCGAAAATACGAAATTACAATTTTCGCCCAAATACGCCCATATGGCCCCAACTCGGCTCGAAATTCGCCCAAAAACTTAGTGTTCCAAATCCGGTTTTAAGTGTGCGGAATCGATAAGGCACATCAAAACTATATAAAATCCGTTAAAACAGCGCGAAAATACGAAATTATAATTTTCGCCCAAATACGCCCATATGGCCCCAACTCGGTTCGAAATTCGCCCAAAACCTTTGTTTTCCAAATCCGGTTTTAAGTGTGCGGAATCGTTTAGGCACATCAAAACTATATAAAATCCGTTAAAACAGCGCGAAAATATGAAATTATAATTTTCGCCCAAAAACGCCCATATGGCCCCAACTCGGCCCGAAATTCGCCCAAAAACTTAATGTTCCAAATCCGGTTTTAAGTGTGCGGAATCGATTAGGCACATCAAAATTATATAAAATCCGTTAAAACAGCGCGAAAATACGAAATTATAATTTTCGCCCAAATACGCCCATATGGCCTAAACTCGGCTCGAAATAAAAACTTAGTGTTCCAAATCCGGTTTTAAGTGTGCGGAATCGATTAGGCACATCAAAACTATATAAAATCCGTTAAAACAGCGCGAAAATACGAAATTATAATTTTCGCCCAAATACGCCCATATGGCCCCAACTCGGCCCGAAATTCGCCCAAAAACTTAACGTTCCAAATCCGGTTTTAAGTGTGCGGAATCGATTAGGCACATCAAAACTATATAAAATCCGTTAAAACAGCGCGAAAATACGAAATTATAATTTTCGCCCAAATACGCCCATATGGCCCCAACTCGGCTCGAAATTCGCCCATAAACTTAGTGTTCCAAATCCGGTTTTAAGTGTGCGGAATCGATTAGGCACATCAAAACTATATAAAATCCGTTAAAACAGCGCGAAAATATGAAATTATAATTTTCGCCCAAAAACGCCCATATGGCCCCAACTCGGCCCGAAATTCGCCCAAAAACTTAATGTTCCAAATCCGGTTTTAAGTGTGCGGAATCGATTAGTCACATCAAAACTATATAAAATCCGTTAAAACAGCGCGAAAATACGAAATTATAATTTTCGCCCAAATACGCCCATATGGCCCCAACTCGGCTCGAAATTCGCCCAAAAACTTAGTGTTCCAAATCCGGTTTTAAGTGTGCGGAATCGATTAGTCACATCACAACTATATAAAATCCGTTAAAACAGCGCGAAAATACGAAATTATAATTTTCGCCCAAATACGCCCATATGGCCCCAACTCGGTTCGAAATTCGCCCAAAACCTTTGTGTTCCAAATCCGGTTTTAAGTGTGCGGAATCGATTAGGCACATCAAAACTATATAAAATCCGTTAAAACAGCGCGAAAATATGAAATTATAATTTTCGCCCAAAAACGCCCATATGGCCCCAACTCGGCCCGAAATTCGCCCAAAAACTTAATGTTCCAAATCCGGTTTTAAGTGTGCGGAATCGATTAGGCACATCAAAATTATATAAAATCCGTTAAAACAGCGCGAAAATACGAAATTATAATTTTCGCCCAAATACGCCCATATGGCCTAAACTCGGCTCGAAATAAAAACTTAGTGTTCCAAATCCGGTTTTAAGTGTGCGGAATCGATTAGGCACATCAAAACTATATAAAATCCGTTAAAACAGCGCGAAAATACGAAATTATAATTTTCGCCCAAATACGCCCATATGGCCCCAACTCGGCCCGAAATTCGCCCAAAAACTTAACGTTCCAAATCCGGTTTTAAGTGTGCGGAATCGATTAGGCACATCAAAACTATATAAAATCCGTTAAAACAGCGCGAAAATACGAAATTATAATTTTCGCCCAAATACGCCCATATGGCCCCAACTCGGCTCGAAATTCGCCCATAAACTTAGTGTTCCAAATCCGGTTTTAAGTGTGCGGAATCGATTAGGCACATCAAAACTATATAAAATCCGTTAAAACAGCGCGAAAATATGAAATTATAATTTTCACCCAAAAACGCCCATATGGCCCCAACTCGTCCCGAAATTCGCCCAAAAACTTAATGTTCCAAATCCGGTTTTAAGTGTGCGGAATCGATTAGGCACATCAAAACTATATAAAATCCGTTTAAACAGCGCGAAACTACGAAATTATAATTTTCGCCCAAATACGCCCATATGGCCCCAACTCGGCTCGAAATTCGCCCAAAAACTTAGTGTTCCAAATCCGGTTTTAAGTGTGCGGAATCGATTAGTCACATCAAAACTATATAAAATCCGTTAAAACAGCGCGAAAATACGAAATTATAATTTTCGCCCAAATACGCCCATATGGCCCCAACTCGGCTCGAAATTCGCCCAAAAACTTAGTGTTCCAAATCCGGTTTTAAGTGTGCGGAATCGATTAGGCACATCAAAACTATATAAAATCCGTTAAAACAGCGCGAAAATACGAAATTATAATTTTCGCCCAAATACGCCCATATGGCCCCAACTCGGCTCGAAATTCGCCCAAAAACTTAGTGTTCCAAATCCGGTTTTAAGTGTGCGGAATCGATTAGGCACATCAAAACTATATAAAATCCGTTAAAACAGCGCGAAAATACGAAATTATAATTTTCGCCCAAATACGCCCATATGGCCCCAACTCGGCTCGAAATTCGCCCAAAAACTTAGTGTTCCAAATCCGGTTTTAAGTGTGCGGAATCGATTAGGCACATCAAAACTATATAAAATCCGTTAAAACAGCGCGAAACTACGAAATTATAATTTTCGCCCAAATACGCCCATATGGCCCCAACTCGGCTCGAAATTCGCCCAAAAACTTAGTGTTCCAAATCCGGTTTTAAGTGTGCGGAATCGATTAGTCACATCAAAACTATATAAAATCCGTTAAAACAGCGCGAAAATACGAAATTATAATTTTCGCCCAAATACGCCCATATGGCCCCAACTCGGCTCGAAATTCGCCCAAAAACTTAGTGTTCCAAATCCGGTTTTAAGTGTGCGGAATCGATTAGGCACATCAAAACTATATAAAATCCGTTAAAACAGCGCGAAAATACGAAATTATAATTTTCGCCCAAATACGCCCATATGGCCCCAACTCGGCTCGAAATTCGCCCAAAAACTTAGTGTTCCAAATCCGGTTTTAAGTGTGCGGAATCGATTAGGCACATCAAAACTATATAAAATCCGTTAAAACAGCGCGAAAATACGAAATTATAATTTTCGCCCAAATACGCCCATATGGCCCCAACTCGGCTCGAAATTCGCCCAAAAACTTAGTGTTCCAAATCCGGTTTTAAGTGTGCGGAATCGATTAGGCACATCAAAACTATATAAAATCCGTTAAAACAGCGCGAAAATACGAAATTATAATTTTCGCCCAAATACGCCCATATGGCCTTTAACTCGGCTCGAAATTCGCCCAAAAACTTAGTGTTCCAAATCCGGTTTTAAGTGTGCGGAATCGATTAGGCACATCAAAACTATATAAAATCCGTTAAAACAGCGCGAAAATACGAAATTATAATTTTCGCCCAAATACGCCCATATGGCCCCAACTCGGCTCGAAATTCGCCCAAAAACTTAGTGTTCCAAATCCGGTTTTAAGTGTGCGGAATCGATTAGGCACATCAAAACTATATAAAATCCGTTAAAACAGCGCGAAAATACGAAATTATAATTTTCGCCCAAATACGCCCATATGGCCCCAACTCGGCTCGAAATTCGCCCAAAAACTTAGTGTTCCAAATCCGGTTTTAAGTGTGCGGAATCGATTAGGCACATCAAAATTATATAAAATCCGTTAAAACAGCGCGAAAATACGAAATTATAATTTTCGCCCAAATACGCCCATATGGCCTAAACTCGGCTCGAAATAAAAACTTAGTGTTCCAAATCCGGTTTTAAGTGTGCGGAATCGATTAGGCACATCAAAACTATATAAAATCCGTTAAAACAGCGCGAAAATACGAAATTATAATTTTCGCCCAAATACGCCCATATGGCCTCAACTCGGCTCGAAATAAAAACTTAGTGTTCCAAATCTGGTTTTAAGTGTGCGGAATCGATTAGGCACATCAAAACTATATAAAATCCGTTAAAACAGCGCGAAACTACGAAATTATAATTTTCGCCCAAATACGCCCATATGGCCCCAACTCGGCTCGAAATTCGCCCAAAAACTTAGTGTTCCAAATCCGGTTTTAAGTGTGCTGAATCGATTAGGCACATCAAAACTATATAAAATCCGTTAAAACAGCGCGAAAATACGAAATTATAATTTTCGCCCAAATACGCCCATATGGCCTCAACTCGGCTCGAAATAAAAACTTAGTGTTCCAAATCTGGTTTTAAGTGTGCGGAATCGATTAGGCACATCAAAACTATATAAAATCCGTTAAAACAGCGCGAAAATACGAAATTATAATTTTCGCCCAAATACGCCCATATGGCCCCAACTCGGCTCGAAATTCGCCCATAAACTTAGTGTTCCAAATCCGGTTTTAAGTGTGCGGAATCGATTAGGCACATCAAAACTATATAAAATCCGTTAAAACAGCGCGAAAATATGAAATTATAATTTTCGCCCAAATACGCCCATATGGCCCCAACTCGGCCCGAAATTCGCCCAAAAACTTAATGTTCCAAATCCGGTTTTAAGTGTGCGGAATCGATTAGGCACATCAAAACTATATAAAATCCGTTTAAACAGCGCGAAACTACGAAATTATAATTTTCGCCCAAATACGCCCATATGGCCCCAACTCGGCTCGAAATTCGCCCAAAAACTTAGTGTTCCAAATCCGGTTTTAAGTGTGCGGAATCGATTAGTCACATCAAAACTATATAAAATCCGTTAAAACAGCGCGAAAATACGAAATTATAATTTTCGCCCAAATACGCCCATATGGCCCCAACTCGGCTCGAAATTCGCCCAAAAACTTAGTGTTCCAAATCCGGTTTTAAGTGTGCGGAATCGATTAGGCACATCAAAACTATATAAAATCCGTTAAAACAGCGCGAAAATACGAAATTATAATTTTCGCCCAAATACGCCCATATGGCCCCAACTCGGCTCGAAATTCGCCCAAAAACTTAGTGTTCCAAATCCGGTTTTAAGTGTGCGGAATCGATTAGGCACATCAAAACTATATAAAATCCGTTAAAACAGCGCGAAAATACGAAATTATAATTTTCGCCCAAATACGCCCATATGGCCCCAACTCGGCTCGAAATTCGCCCAAAAACTTAGTGTTCCAAATCCGGTTTTAAGTGTGCGGAATCGATTAGGCACATCAAAACTATATAAAATCCGTTAAAACAGCGCGAAAATATGAAATTATTATTTTCGCCCAAAAACGCCCATATGGCCCCAACTCGGCCCGAAATTCGCCCAAAAACTTAATGTTCCAAATCCGGTTTTAAGTGTGCGGAATCGATTAGGCACATCAAAACTATATAAAATCCGTTAAAACAGCGCGAAAATACGAAATTATAATTTTCGCCCAAATACGCCCATATGGCCCCAACTCGGCTCGAAATTCGCCCAAAAACTTAGTGTTCCAAATCCGGTTTTAAGTGTGCGGAATCGATTAGGCACATCAAAACTATATTAAATCCGTTAAAACAGCGCGAAAATACGAAATTATAATTTTCGCCCAAATACGCCCATATGGCCCCAACTCGGCTCGAAATTCGCCCAAAAACTTAGTGTTCCAAATCCGGTTTTAAGTGTGCGGAATCGATTAGGCACATCAAAACTATATAAAATCCGTTAAAACAGCGCGAAAATACGAAATTATAATTTTCGCGCAACGCCCATATGGCCCCAACTCGGCTCGAAATTCGCCCAAAAACTTAGTGTTCCAAATCCGGTTTTAAGTGTGCGGAATCGATTAGGCACATCAAAACTATATAAAATCCGTTAAAACAGTGCGAAAATACGAAATTACAATTTTCGCCCAAATACGCCCATATGGCCCCAACTCGGCTCGAAATTCGCCCAAAAACTTAGTGTTCCAAATCCGGTTTTAAGTGTGCGGAATCGATTAGGCACATCAAAACTATATAAAATCCGTTAAAACAGCGCGAAAATACGAAATTATAATTTTCGCCCAAATACGCCCATATGGCCCCAACTCGGCTCGAAATTCGCCCAAAAACTTAGTGTTCCAAATCCGGTTTTAAGTGTGCGGAATCGATTAGGCACATCAAAACTATATAAAATCCGTTAAAACAGCGCGAAAATACGAAATTATAATTTTCGCCCAAATACGCCCATATGGCCTCAACTCGGCTCGAAATAAAAACTTAGTGTTCCAAATCCGGTTTTAAGTGTGCGGAATCGATTAGGCACATCAAAACTATATAAAATCCGTTAAAACAGCGCGAAAATACGAAATTATAATTTTCGCCCAAATACGCCCATATGGCCCCAACTCGGCTCGAAATTCGCCCAAAAACTTAGTGTTCCAAATCCGGTTTTAAGTGTGCGGAATCGATTAGGCACATCAAAACTATATTAAATCCGTTAAAACAGCGCGAAAATACGAAATTATAATTTTCGCCCAAATACGCCCATATGGCCCCAACTCGGCTCGAAATTCGCCCAAAAACTTAGTGTTCCAAATCCGGTTTTAAGTGTGCGGAATCGATTAGGCACATCAAAACTATATAAAATCCGTTAAAACAGCGCGAAAATACGAAATTATAATTTTCGCCCAAATACGCCCATATGGCCCCAACTCGGCTCGAAATTCGCCCAAAAACTTAGTGTTCCAAATCCGGTTTTAAGTGTGCGGAATCGATTAGGCACATCAAAACTATATTAAATCCGTTAAAACAGCGCGAAAATACGAAATTATAATTTTCGCCCAAATACGCCCATATGGCCCCAACTCGGCTCGAAATTCGCCCAAAACCTTAGTGTTCCAAATCCGGTTTTAAGTGTGCGGAATCGATTAGGCACATCAAAACTATATAAAATCCGTTAAAACAGCGCGAAAATACGAAATTATAATTTTCGCGCAACGCCCATATGGCCCCAACTCGGCTCGAAATTCGCCCAAAAACTTAGTGTTCCAAATCCGGTTTTAAGTGTGCGGAATCGATTAGGCACATCAAAACTATATAAAATCCGTTAAAACAGCGCGAAAATACGAAATTACAATTTTCGCCCAAATACGCCCATATGGCCCCAACTCGGCTCGAAATTCGCCCAAAAACTTAGTGTTCCAAATCCGGTTTTAAGTGTGCGGAATCGATAAGGCACATCAAAACTATATAAAATCCGTTAAAACAGCGCGAAAATACGAAATTATAATTTTCGCGCAACGCCCATATGGCCCCAACTCGGCTCGAAATTCGCCCAAAAACTTAGTGTTCCAAATCCGGTTTTAAGTGTGCGGAATCGATTAGGCACATCAAAACTATATAAAATCCGTTAAAACAGCGCGAAAATACGAAATTACAATTTTCGCCCAAATACGCCCATATGGCCCCAACTCGGCTCGAAATTCGCCCAAAAACTTAGTGTTCCAAATCCGGTTTTAAGTGTGCGGAATCGATAAGGCACATCAAAACTATATAAAATCCGTTAAAACAGCGCGAAAATATGAAATTATAATTTTCGCCCAAAAACGCCCATATGGCCCCAACTCGGCCCGATATTCGCCCAAAAACTTAATGTTCCAAATCCGGTTTTAAGTGTGCGGAATCGATTAGGCACATCAAATTTATATAAAATCCGTTAAAACAGCGCGAAAATACGAAATTACAATTTTCGCCCAATTACGCCCATATGGCCCCAACTCGGCTCGAAATTCGCCCAAAAACTTAGTGTTCCAAATCCGGTTTTAAGTGTGCGGAATCGATTAGGCACATCAAAACTATATAAAATCCGTTAAAACAGCGCGAAAATACGAAATTATAATTTTCGCGCAACGCCCATATGGCCCTAACTCGGCTCGAAATTCGCCCAAAAACTTAGTGTTCCAAATCCGGTTTTAAGTGTGCGGAATCGATTAGGCACATCAAAACTATATAAAATCCGTTAAAACAGCGCGAAAATACGAAATTACAATTTTCGCCCAAATACGCCCATATGGCCCCAACTCGGCTCGAAATTCGCCCAAAAACTTAGTGTTCCAAATCCGGTTTTAAGTGTGCGGAATCGATAAGGCACATCAAAACTATATAAAATCCGTTAAAACAGCGCGAAAATACGAAATTATAATTTTCGCCCAAATACGCCCATATGGCCCCAACTCGGTTCGAAATTCGCCCAAAACCTTTGTTTTCCAAATCCGGTTTTAAGTGTGCGGAATCGTTTAGGCACATCAAAACTATATAAAATCCGTTAAAACAGCGCGAAAATATGAAATTATAATTTTCGCCCAAAAACGCCCATATGGCCCCAACTCGGCCCGAAATTCGCCCAAAAACTTAATGTTCCAAATCCGGTTTTAAGTGTGCGGAATCGATTAGGCACATCAAAATTATATAAAATCCGTTAAAACAGCGCGAAAATACGAAATTATAATTTTCGCCCAAATACGCCCATATGGCCTAAACTCGGCTCGAAATAAAAACTTAGTGTTCCAAATCCGGTTTTAAGTGTGCGGAATCGATTAGGCACATCAAAACTATATAAAATCCGTTAAAACAGCGCGAAAATACGAAATTATAATTTTCGCCCAAATACGCCCATATGGCCCCAACTCGGCCCGAAATTCGCCCAAAAACTTAACGTTCCAAATCCGGTTTTAAGTGTGCGGAATCGATTAGGCACATCAAAACTATATAAAATCCGTTAAAACAGCGCGAAAATACGAAATTATAATTTTCGCCCAAATACGCCCATATGGCCCCAACTCGGCTCGAAATTCGCCCATAAACTTAGTGTTCCAAATCCGGTTTTAAGTGTGCGGAATCGATTAGGCACATCAAAACTATATAAAATCCGTTAAAACAGCGCGAAAATATGAAATTATAATTTTCGCCCAAAAACGCCCATATGGCCCCAACTCGGCCCGAAATTCGCCCAAAAACTTAATGTTCCAAATCCGGTTTTAAGTGTGCGGAATCGATTAGTCACATCAAAACTATATAAAATCCGTTAAAACAGCGCGAAAATACGAAATTATAATTTTCGCCCAAATACGCCCATATGGCCCCAACTCGGCTCGAAATTCGCCCAAAAACTTAGTGTTCCAAATCCGGTTTTAAGTGTGCGGAATCGATTAGTCACATCACAACTATATAAAATCCGTTAAAACAGCGCGAAAATACGAAATTATAATTTTCGCCCAAATACGCCCATATGGCCCCAACTCGGTTCGAAATTCGCCCAAAACCTTTGTGTTCCAAATCCGGTTTTAAGTGTGCGGAATCGATTAGGCACATCAAAACTATATAAAATCCGTTAAAACAGCGCGAAAATATGAAATTATAATTTTCGCCCAAAAACGCCCATATGGCCCCAACTCGGCCCGAAATTCGCCCAAAAACTTAATGTTCCAAATCCGGTTTTAAGTGTGCGGAATCGATTAGGCACATCAAAATTATATAAAATCCGTTAAAACAGCGCGAAAATACGAAATTATAATTTTCGCCCAAATACGCCCATATGGCCTAAACTCGGCTCGAAATAAAAACTTAGTGTTCCAAATCCGGTTTTAAGTGTGCGGAATCGATTAGGCACATCAAAACTATATAAAATCCGTTAAAACAGCGCGAAAATACGAAATTATAATTTTCGCCCAAATACGCCCATATGGCCCCAACTCGGCCCGAAATTCGCCCAAAAACTTAACGTTCCAAATCCGGTTTTAAGTGTGCGGAATCGATTAGGCACATCAAAACTATATAAAATCCGTTAAAACAGCGCGAAAATACGAAATTATAATTTTCGCCCAAATACGCCCATATGGCCCCAACTCGGCTCGAAATTCGCCCATAAACTTAGTGTTCCAAATCCGGTTTTAAGTGTGCGGAATCGATTAGGCACATCAAAACTATATAAAATCCGTTAAAACAGCGCGAAAATATGAAATTATAATTTTCACCCAAAAACGCCCATATGGCCCCAACTCGTCCCGAAATTCGCCCAAAAACTTAATGTTCCAAATCCGGTTTTAAGTGTGCGGAATCGATTAGGCACATCAAAACTATATAAAATCCGTTTAAACAGCGCGAAACTACGAAATTATAATTTTCGCCCAAATACGCCCATATGGCCCCAACTCGGCTCGAAATTCGCCCAAAAACTTAGTGTTCCAAATCCGGTTTTAAGTGTGCGGAATCGATTAGTCACATCAAAACTATATAAAATCCGTTAAAACAGCGCGAAAATACGAAATTATAATTTTCGCCCAAATACGCCCATATGGCCCCAACTCGGCTCGAAATTCGCCCAAAAACTTAGTGTTCCAAATCCGGTTTTAAGTGTGCGGAATCGATTAGGCACATCAAAACTATATAAAATCCGTTAAAACAGCGCGAAAATACGAAATTATAATTTTCGCCCAAATACGCCCATATGGCCCCAACTCGGCTCGAAATTCGCCCAAAAACTTAGTGTTCCAAATCCGGTTTTAAGTGTGCGGAATCGATTAGGCACATCAAAACTATATAAAATCCGTTAAAACAGCGCGAAAATACGAAATTATAATTTTCGCCCAAATACGCCCATATGGCCCCAACTCGGCTCGAAATTCGCCCAAAAACTTAGTGTTCCAAATCCGGTTTTAAGTGTGCGGAATCGATTAGGCACATCAAAACTATATAAAATCCGTTAAAACAGCGCGAAACTACGAAATTATAATTTTCGCCCAAATACGCCCATATGGCCCCAACTCGGCTCGAAATTCGCCCAAAAACTTAGTGTTCCAAATCCGGTTTTAAGTGTGCGGAATCGATTAGTCACATCAAAACTATATAAAATCCGTTAAAACAGCGCGAAAATACGAAATTATAATTTTCGCCCAAATACGCCCATATGGCCCCAACTCGGCTCGAAATTCGCCCAAAAACTTAGTGTTCCAAATCCGGTTTTAAGTGTGCGGAATCGATTAGGCACATCAAAACTATATAAAATCCGTTAAAACAGCGCGAAAATACGAAATTATAATTTTCGCCCAAATACGCCCATATGGCCCCAACTCGGCTCGAAATTCGCCCAAAAACTTAGTGTTCCAAATCCGGTTTTAAGTGTGCGGAATCGATTAGGCACATCAAAACTATATAAAATCCGTTAAAACAGCGCGAAAATACGAAATTATAATTTTCGCCCAAATACGCCCATATGGCCCCAACTCGGCTCGAAATTCGCCCAAAAACTTAGTGTTCCAAATCCGGTTTTAAGTGTGCGGAATCGATTAGGCACATCAAAACTATATAAAATCCGTTAAAACAGCGCGAAAATACGAAATTATAATTTTCGCCCAAATACGCCCATATGGCCTTTAACTCGGCTCGAAATTCGCCCAAAAACTTAGTGTTCCAAATCCGGTTTTAAGTGTGCGGAATCGATTAGGCACATCAAAACTATATAAAATCCGTTAAAACAGCGCGAAAATACGAAATTATAATTTTCGCCCAAATACGCCCATATGGCCCCAACTCGGCTCGAAATTCGCCCAAAAACTTAGTGTTCCAAATCCGGTTTTAAGTGTGCGGAATCGATTAGGCACATCAAAACTATATAAAATCCGTTAAAACAGCGCGAAAATACGAAATTATAATTTTCGCCCAAATACGCCCATATGGCCCCAACTCGGCTCGAAATTCGCCCAAAAACTTAGTGTTCCAAATCCGGTTTTAAGTGTGCGGAATCGATTAGGCACATCAAAATTATATAAAATCCGTTAAAACAGCGCGAAAATACGAAATTATAATTTTCGCCCAAATACGCCCATATGGCCTAAACTCGGCTCGAAATAAAAACTTAGTGTTCCAAATCCGGTTTTAAGTGTGCGGAATCGATTAGGCACATCAAAACTATATAAAATCCGTTAAAACAGCGCGAAAATACGAAATTATAATTTTCGCCCAAATACGCCCATATGGCCTCAACTCGGCTCGAAATAAAAACTTAGTGTTCCAAATCTGGTTTTAAGTGTGCGGAATCGATTAGGCACATCAAAACTATATAAAATCCGTTAAAACAGCGCGAAACTACGAAATTATAATTTTCGCCCAAATACGCCCATATGGCCCCAACTCGGCTCGAAATTCGCCCAAAAACTTAGTGTTCCAAATCCGGTTTTAAGTGTGCTGAATCGATTAGGCACATCAAAACTATATAAAATCCGTTAAAACAGCGCGAAAATACGAAATTATAATTTTCGCCCAAATACGCCCATATGGCCTCAACTCGGCTCGAAATAAAAACTTAGTGTTCCAAATCTGGTTTTAAGTGTGCGGAATCGATTAGGCACATCAAAACTATATAAAATCCGTTAAAACAGCGCGAAAATACGAAATTATAATTTTCGCCCAAATACGCCCATATGGCCCCAACTCGGCTCGAAATTCGCCCATAAACTTAGTGTTCCAAATCCGGTTTTAAGTGTGCGGAATCGATTAGGCACATCAAAACTATATAAAATCCGTTAAAACAGCGCGAAAATATGAAATTATAATTTTCGCCCAAATACGCCCATATGGCCCCAACTCGGCCCGAAATTCGCCCAAAAACTTAATGTTCCAAATCCGGTTTTAAGTGTGCGGAATCGATTAGGCACATCAAAACTATATAAAATCCGTTTAAACAGCGCGAAACTACGAAATTATAATTTTCGCCCAAATACGCCCATATGGCCCCAACTCGGCTCGAAATTCGCCCAAAAACTTAGTGTTCCAAATCCGGTTTTAAGTGTGCGGAATCGATTAGTCACATCAAAACTATATAAAATCCGTTAAAACAGCGCGAAAATACGAAATTATAATTTTCGCCCAAATACGCCCATATGGCCCCAACTCGGCTCGAAATTCGCCCAAAAACTTAGTGTTCCAAATCCGGTTTTAAGTGTGCGGAATCGATTAGGCACATCAAAACTATATAAAATCCGTTAAAACAGCGCGAAAATACGAAATTATAATTTTCGCCCAAATACGCCCATATGGCCCCAACTCGGCTCGAAATTCGCCCAAAAACTTAGTGTTCCAAATCCGGTTTTAAGTGTGCGGAATCGATTAGGCACATCAAAACTATATAAAATCCGTTAAAACAGCGCGAAAATACGAAATTATAATTTTCGCCCAAATACGCCCATATGGCCCCAACTCGGCTCGAAATTCGCCCAAAAACTTAGTGTTCCAAATCCGGTTTTAAGTGTGCGGAATCGATTAGGCACATCAAAACTATATAAAATCCGTTAAAACAGCGCGAAAATATGAAATTATTATTTTCGCCCAAAAACGCCCATATGGCCCCAACTCGGCCCGAAATTCGCCCAAAAACTTAATGTTCCAAATCCGGTTTTAAGTGTGCGGAATCGATTAGGCACATCAAAACTATATAAAATCCGTTAAAACAGCGCGAAAATACGAAATTATAATTTTCGCCCAAATACGCCCATATGGCCCCAACTCGGCTCGAAATTCGCCCAAAAACTTAGTGTTCCAAATCCGGTTTTAAGTGTGCGGAATCGATTAGGCACATCAAAACTATATTAAATCCGTTAAAACAGCGCGAAAATACGAAATTATAATTTTCGCCCAAATACGCCCATATGGCCCCAACTCGGCTCGAAATTCGCCCAAAAACTTAGTGTTCCAAATCCGGTTTTAAGTGTGCGGAATCGATTAGGCACATCAAAACTATATAAAATCCGTTAAAACAGCGCGAAAATACGAAATTATAATTTTCGCGCAACGCCCATATGGCCCCAACTCGGCTCGAAATTCGCCCAAAAACTTAGTGTTCCAAATCCGGTTTTAAGTGTGCGGAATCGATTAGGCACATCAAAACTATATAAAATCCGTTAAAACAGTGCGAAAATACGAAATTACAATTTTCGCCCAAATACGCCCATATGGCCCCAACTCGGCTCGAAATTCGCCCAAAAACTTAGTGTTCCAAATCCGGTTTTAAGTGTGCGGAATCGATTAGGCACATCAAAACTATATAAAATCCGTTAAAACAGCGCGAAAATACGAAATTATAATTTTCGCGCAACGCCCATATGGCCCCAACTCGGCTCGAAATTCGCCCAAAAACTTAGTGTTCCAAATCCGGTTTTAAGTGTGCGGAATCGATTAGGCACATCAAAACTATATAAAATCCGTTAAAACAGCGCGAAAATACGAAATTATAATTTTCGCCCAAATACGCCCATATGGCCTAAACTCGGCTCGAAATAAAAACTTAGTGTTCCAAATCCGGTTTTAAGTGTGCGGAATCGATTAGGCACATCAAAACTATATAAAATCCGTTAAAACAGCGCGAAAATACGAAATTACAATTTTCGCCAAAATACGCCCATATGGCCCCAACTCGGCTCGAAATTCGCCCAAAAACTTAGTGTTCCAAATCCGGTTTTAAGTGTGCGGAATCGATAAGGCACATCAAAACTATATAAAATCCGTTAAAACAGCGCGAAAATATGAAATTATAATTTTCGCCCAAAAACGCCCATATGGCCCCAACTCGGCCCGAAATTCGCCCAAAAACTTAATGTTCCAAATCCGGTTTTAAGTGTGCGGAATCGATTAGGCACATCAAATTTATATAAAATCCGTTAAAACAGCGCGAAAATACGAAATTATAATTTTCGCCCAAATACGCCCATATGGCCTCAACTCGGCTCGAAATAAAAACTTAGTGTTCCAAATCTGGTTTTAAGTGTGCGGAATCGATTAGGCACATCAAAACTATATAAAATCCGTTAAAACAGCGCGAAAATACGAAATTATAATTTTCGCCCAAATACGCCCATATGGCCCCAACTCGGCTCGAAATTCGCCCATAAACTTAGTGTTCCAAATCCGGTTTTAAGTGTGCGGAATCGATTAGGCACATCAAAACTATATAAAATCCGTTAAAACAGCGCGAAAATATGAAATTATAATTTTCGCCCAAATACGCCCATATGGCCCCAACTCGGCCCGAAATTCGCCCAAAAACTTAATGTTCCAAATCCGGTTTTAAGTGTGCGGAATCGATTAGGCACATCAAAACTATATAAAATCCGTTTAAACAGCGCGAAACTACGAAATTATAATTTTCGCCCAAATACGCCCATATGGCCCCAACTCGGCTCGAAATTCGCCCAAAAACTTAGTGTTCCAAATCCGGTTTTAAGTGTGCGGAATCGATTAGTCACATCAAAACTATATAAAATCCGTTAAAACAGCGCGAAAATACGAAATTATAATTTTCGCCCAAATACGCCCATATGGCCCCAACTCGGCTCGAAATTCGCCCAAAAACTTAGTGTTCCAAATCCGGTTTTAAGTGTGCGGAATCGATTAGGCACATCAAAACTATATAAAATCCGTTAAAACAGCGCGAAAATACGAAATTATAATTTTCGCCCAAATACGCCCATATGGCCCCAACTCGGCTCGAAATTCGCCCAAAAACTTAGTGTTCCAAATCCGGTTTTAAGTGTGCGGAATCGATTAGGCACATCAAAACTATATAAAATCCGTTAAAACAGCGCGAAAATACGAAATTATAATTTTCGCCCAAATACGCCCATATGGCCCCAACTCGGCTCGAAATTCGCCCAAAAACTTAGTGTTCCAAATCCGGTTTTAAGTGTGCGGAATCGATTAGGCACATCAAAACTATATAAAATCCGTTAAAACAGCGCGAAAATATGAAATTATTATTTTCGCCCAAAAACGCCCATATGGCCCCAACTCGGCCCGAAATTCGCCCAAAAACTTAATGTTCCAAATCCGGTTTTAAGTGTGCGGAATCGATTAGGCACATCAAAACTATATAAAATCCGTTAAAACAGCGCGAAAATACGAAATTATAATTTTCGCCCAAATACGCCCATATGGCCCCAACTCGGCTCGAAATTCGCCCAAAAACTTAGTGTTCCAAATCCGGTTTTAAGTGTGCGGAATCGATTAGGCACATCAAAACTATATTAAATCCGTTAAAACAGCGCGAAAATACGAAATTATAATTTTCGCCCAAATACGCCCATATGGCCCCAACTCGGCTCGAAATTCGCCCATAAACTTAGTGTTCCAAATCCGGTTTTAAGTGTGCGGAATCGATTAGGCACATCAAAACTATATAAAATCCGTTAAAACAGCGCGAAAATACGAAATTATAATTTTCGCCCAAATACGCCCATATGGCCCCAACTCGGCTCGAAATTCGCCCAAAAACTTAGTGTTCCAAATCCGGTTTTAAGTGTGCGGAATCGATTAGGCACATCAAAACTATATAAAATCCGTTAAAACAGCGCGAAAATACGAAATTATAATTTTCGCGCAACGCCCATATGGCCCCAACTCGGCTCGAAATTCGCCCAAAAACTTAGTGTTCCAAATCCGGTTTTAAGTGTGCGGAATCGATTAGGCACATCAAAACTATATAAAATCCGTTAAAACAGTGCGAAAATACGAAATTACAATTTTCGCCCAAATACGCCCATATGGCCCCAACTCGGCTCGAAATTCGCCCAAAAACTTAGTGTTCCAAATCCGGTTTTAAGTGTGCGGAATCGATTAGGCACATCAAAACTAAATAAAATCCGTTAAAACAGCGCGAAAATACGAAATTATAATTTTCGCCCAAATACGCCCATATGGCCCCAACTCGGCTCGAAATTCGCCCAAAAACTTAGTGTTCCAAATCCGGTTTTAAGTGTGCGGAATCGATTAGGCACATCAAAACTATATAAAATCCGTTAAAACAGCGCGAAAATACGAAATTATAATTTTCGCCCAAATACGCCCATATGGCCTAAACTCGGCTCGAAATAAAAACTTAGTGTTCCAAATCCGGTTTTAAGTGTGTGGAATCGATTAGGCACATCAAAACTATATAAAATCCGTTAAAACAGCGCGAAAATACGAAATTACAATTTTCGCCCAAATACGCCCATATGGCCCCAACTCGGCTCGAAATTCGCCCAAAAACTTAGTGTTCCAAATCCGGTTTTAAGTGTGCGGAATCGATAAGGCACATCAAAACTATATAAAATCCGTTAAAACAGCGCGAAAATATGAAATTATAATTTTCGCCCAAAAACGCCCATATGGCCCCAACTCGGCCCGAAATTCGCCCAAAAACTTAATGTTCCAAATCCGGTTTTAAGTGTGCGGAATCGATTAGGCACATCAAATTTATATAAAATCCGTTAAAACAGCGCGAAAATACGAAATTACAATTTTCGCCTAAATACGCCCATATGGCCCCAACTCGGCTCGAAATTCGCCCAAAAACTTAGTGTTCCAAATCCGGTTTTAAGTGTGCGGAATCGATTAGGCACATCAAAACTAAATAAAATCCGTTAAAACAGCGCGAAAATACGAAATTATAATTTTCGCCCAAATACGCCCATATGGCCCCAACTCGGCTCGAAATTCGCCCAAAAACTTAGTGTTCCAAATCCGGTTTTAAGTGTGCGGAATCGATTAGGCACATCAAAACTATATAAAATCCGTTAAAACAGCGCGAAAATACGAAATTATAATTTTCGCGCAACGCCCATATGGCCCTAACTCGGCTCGAAATTCGCCCAAAAACTTAGTGTTCCAAATCCGGTTTTAAGTGTGCGGAATCGATTAGGCACATCAAAACTATATAAAATCCGTTAAAACAGCGCGAAAATACGAAATTACAATTTTCGCCCAAATACGCCCATATGGCCCCAACTCGGCTCGAAATTCGCCCAAAAACTTAGTGTTCCAAATCCGGTTTTAAGTGTGCGGAATCGATAAGGCACATCAAAACTATATAAAATCCGTTAAAACAGCGCGAAAATACGAAATTATAATTTTCGCCCAAATACGCCCATATGGCCCCAACTCGGTTCGAAATTCGCCCAAAACCTTTGTTTTCCAAATCCGGTTTTAAGTGTGCGGAATCGTTTAGGCACATCAAAACTATATAAAATCCGTTAAAACAGCGCGAAAATATGAAATTATAATTTTCGCCCAAAAACGCCCATATGGCCCCAACTCGGCCCGAAATTCGCCCAAAAACTTAATGTTCCAAATCCGGTTTTAAGTGTGCGGAATCGATTAGGCACATCAAAATTATATAAAATCCGTTAAAACAGCGCGAAAATACGAAATTATAATTTTCGCCCAAATACGCCCATATGGCCTAAACTCGGCTCGAAATAAAAACTTAGTGTTCCAAATCCGGTTTTAAGTGTGCGGAATCGATTAGGCACATCAAAACTATATAAAATCCGTTAAAACAGCGCGAAAATACGAAATTATAATTTTCGCCCAAATACGCCCATATGGCCCCAACTCGGCCCGAAATTCGCCCAAAAACTTAACGTTCCAAATCCGGTTTTAAGTGTGCGGAATCGATTAGGCACATCAAAACTATATAAAATCCGTTAAAACAGCGCGAAAATACGAAATTATAATTTTCGCCCAAATACGCCCATATGGCCCCAACTCGGCTCGAAATTCGCCCAAAAACTTAGTGTTCCAAATCCGGTTTTAAGTGTGCGGAATCGATTAGGCACATCAAAACTATATAAAATCCGTTAAAACAGCGCGAAAATACGAAATTACAATTTTCGCCCAAATACGCCCGTATGGCCCCAACTCGGCTCGAAATTCGCCCAAAAACTTAGTGTTCCAAATCCGGTTTTAAGTGTGCGGAATCGATTAGGCACATCAAAACTATATAAAATCCGTTAAAACAGCGCGAAAATACGAAATTATAATTTTCGCCCAAATACGCCCATATGGCCCCAACTCGGCTCGAAATTCGCCCAAAAACTTAGTGTTCCAAATCCGGTTTTAAGTGTGCGGAATCGATTAGGCACATCAAAACTATATAAAATCCGTTAAAACAGCGCGAAAATACGAAATTATAATTTTCGCCCAAATACGCCCATATGGCCTCAACTCGGCTCGAAATAAAAACTTAGTGTTCCAAATCCGGTTTTAAGTGTGCGGAATCGATTAGGCACATCAAAACTATATAAAATCCGTTAAAACAGCGCGAAAATACGAAATTATAATTTTCGCCCAAATACGCCCATATGGCCCCAACTCGGCTCGAAATTCGCCCAAAAACTTAGTGTTCCAAATCCGGTTTTAAATGTGCGGAATCGATTAGGCACATCAAAACTATATAAAATCCGTTAAAACAGCGCGAAAATACGAAATTATAATTTTCGCCTAAATACGCCCATATGGCCCCAACTCGGCTCGAAATTCGCCCAAAAACTTAGTGTTCCAAATCCGGTTTTAAGTGTGCGGAATCGATTAGGCACATCAAAACTATATAAAATCCGTTAAAACAGCGCGAAAATATGAAATTATTATTTTCGCCCAAAAACGCCCATATGGCCCCAACTCGGCCCGAAATTCGCCCAAAAACTTAATGTTCCAAATCCGGTTTTAAATGTGCGGAATCGATTAGGCACATCAAAACTATATAAAATCCGTTAAAACAGCGCGAAAATACGAAATTATAATTTTCGCCCAAATACGCCCATATGGCCCCAACTCGGCTCGAAATTCGCCCAAAAACTTAGTGTTCCAAATCCGGTTTTAAGTGTGCGGAATCGATTAGGCACATCAAAACTATATAAAATCCGTTAAAACAGCGCGAAAATACGAAATTACAATTTTCGCCCAAATACGCCCGTATGGCCCCAACTCGGCTCGAAATTCGCCCAAAAACTTAGTGTTCCAAATCCGGTTTTAAGTGTGCGGAATCGATTAGGCACATCAAAACTATATAAAATCCGTTAAAACAGCGCGAAAATACGAAATAATAATTTTCGCCCAAATACGCCCATATGGCCCCAACTCGGCTCGAAATTCGCCCAAAAACTTAGTGTTCCAAATCCGGTTTTAAGTGTGCGGAATCGATTAGGCACATCAAAACTATATAAAATCCGTTAAAACAGCGCGAAAATACGAAATTATAATTTTCGCGCAACGCCCATATGGCCCCAACTCGGCTCGAAATTCGCCCAAAAACTTAGTGTTCCAAATCCGGTTTTAAGTGTGCGGAATCGATTAGGCACATCAAAACTATATAAAATCCGTTAAAACAGCGCGAAAATACGAAATTATAATTTTCGCCCAAATACGCCCATATGGCCCCAACTCGGCTCGAAAGTCGCCCAAAAACTTAGTGTTCCAAATCCGGTTTTAAGTGTGCGGAATCGATTAGGCACATCAAAACTATATAAAATCCGTTAAAACAGCGCGAAAATACGAAATTATAATTTTCGCCCAAATACGCCCATATGGCCCCAACACGGCTCAAAATTCGCCCAAAAACTTAGTGTTCCAAATCCGGTTTTAAGTGTGCGGAATCGATTAGGCACATCAAAACTATATAAAATCCGTTAAAACAGCGCGAAAATACGAAATTATAATTTTCGCCCAAATACGCCCATATGGCCCCAACTCGGCTCGAAATTCGCCCAAAAACTTAGTGTTCCAAATCCGGTTTTAAGTGTGCGGAATCGATAAGGCACATCAAAACTATATAAAATCCGTTAAAACAGCGCGAAAATACGAAATTATAATTTTCGCCCAAATACGCCCATATGGCCCCAACTCGGTTCGAAATTCGCCCAAAACCTTTGTGTTCCAAATCCGGTTTTAAGTGTGCGGAATCGATTAGGCACATCAAAACTATATAAAATCCGTTAAAACAGCGCGAAAATATGAAATTATAATTTTCGCCCAAAAACGCCCATATGGCCCCAACTCGGCCCGAAATTCGCCCAAAAACTTAATGTTCCAAATCCGGTTTTAAGTGTGCGGAATCGATTAGGCACATCAAAACTATATAAAATCCGTTAAAACAGCGCGAAAATACGAAATTATAATTTTCGCCCAAATACGCCCATATGGCCCCAACTCGGCCCGAAATTCGCCCAAAAACTTAATGTTCCAAATCCGGTTTTAAGTGTGCGGAATCGATTAGGCACATCAAAACTATATAAAATCCGTTAAAACAGCGCGAAAATACGAAATTATAATTTTCGCCCAAATACGCCCATATGGCCCCAACTCGGCTCGAAATTCGCCCATAAACTTAGTGTTCCAAATCCGGTTTTAAGTGTGCGGAATCGATTAGGCACATCAAAACTATATAAAATCCGTTAAAACAGCGCGAAAATACGAAATTATAATTTTCGCCCAAATACGCCCATATGGCCCCAACTCGGCTCGAAATTCGCCCAAAAACTTAGTGTTCCAAATCCGGTTTTAAGTGTGCGGAATCGATTAGGCACATCAAAACTATATTAAATCCGTTAAAACAGCGCGAAAATACGAAATTATAATTTTCGCCCAAATACGCCCATATGGCCCCAACTCGGCTCGAAATTCGCCCAAAACCTTAGTGTTCCAAATCCGGTTTTAAGTGTGCGGAATCGATTAGGCACATCAAAACTATATAAAATCCGTTAAAACAGCGCGAAAATACGAAATTATAATTTTCGCCCAAATACGCCCATATGGCCCCAACTCGGCTCGAAATTCGCCCAAAAACTTAGTGTTCCAAATCCGGTTTTAAGTGTGCGGAATCGATTAGGCACATCAAAACTATATAAAATCCGTTAAAACAGTGCGAAAATACGAAATTACAATTTTCGCCCAAATACGCCCATATGGCCCCAACTCGGCTCGAAATTCGCCCAAAAACTTAGTGTTCCAAATCCGGTTTTAAGTGTGCGGAATCGATTAGGCACATCAAAACTATATAAAATCCGTTAAAACAGCGCGAAAATACGAAATTATAATTTTCGCGCAACGCCCATATGGCCCCAACTCGGCTCGAAATTCGCCCAAAAACTTAGTGTTCCAAATCCGGTTTTAAGTGTGCGGAATCGATTAGGCACATCAAAACTATATAAAATCCGTTAAAACAGCGCGAAAATACGAAATTATAATTTTCGCCCAAATACGCCCATATGGCCTAAACTCGGCTCGAAATAAAAACTTAGTGTTCCAAATCCGGTTTTAAGTGTGCGGAATCGATTAGGCACATCAAAACTATATAAAATCCGTTAAAACAGCGCGAAAATACGAAATTACAATTTTCGCCCAAATACGCCCATATGGCCCCAACTCGGCTCGAAATTCGCCCAAAAACTTAGTGTTCCAAATCCGGTTTTAAGTGTGCGGAATCGATAAGGCACATCAAAACTATATAAAATCCGTTAAAACAGCGCGAAAATATGAAATTATAATTTTCGCCCAAAAACGCCCATATGGCCCCAACTCGGCCCGAAATTCGCCCAAAAACTTAATGTTCCAAATCCGGTTTTAAGTGTGCGGAATCGATTAGGCACATCAAATTTATATAAAATCCGTTAAAACAGCGCGAAAATACGAAATTACAATTTTCGCCTAAATACGCCCATATGGCCCCAACTCGGCTCGAAATTCGCCCAAAAACTTAGTGTTCCAAATCCGGTTTTAAGTGTGCGGAATCGATTAGGCACATCAAAACTAAATAAAATCCGTTAAAACAGCGCGAAAATACGAAATTATAATTTTCGCCCAAATACGCCCATATGGCCCCAACTCGGCTCGAAATTCGCCCAAAACTTAGTGTTCCAAATCCGGTTTTAAGTGTGCGGAATCGATTAGGCACATCAAAACTATATAAAATCCGTTAAAACAGCGCGAAAATACGAAATTATAATTTTCGCCCAAATACGCCCATATGGCCTTTAACTCGGCTCGAAATTCGCCCAAAAACTTAGTGTTCCAAATCCGGTTTTAAGTGTGCGGAATCGATTAGGCACATCAAAACTATATAAAATCCGTTAAAACAGCGCGAAAATACGAAATTATAATTTTCGCCCAAATACGCCCATATGGCCCCAACTCGGCTCGAAATTCGCCCAAAAACTTAGTGTTCCAAATCCGGTTTTAAGTGTGCGGAATCGATTAGGCACATCAAAACTATATAAAATCCGTTAAAACAGCGCGAAAATACGAAATTATAATTTTCGCCCAAATACGCCCATATGGCCTCAACTCGGCTCGAAATAAAAACTTAGTGTTCCAAATCCGGTTTTAAGTGTGCGGAATCGATTAGGCACATCAAAACTATATAAAATCCGTTAAAACAGCGCGAAAATACGAAATTATAATTTTCGCCCAAATACGCCCATATGGCCCCAACTCGGCTCGAAATTCGCCCAAAAACTTAGTGTTCCAAATCCGGTTTTAAGTGTGCGGAATCGATTAGGCACATCAAAACTATATAAAATCCGTTAAAACAGCGTGAAAATACGAAATTATAATTTTCGCCCAAATACGCCCATATGGCCCCAACTCGGCTCGAAATTCGCCCAAAAACTTAGTGTTCCAAATCCGGTTTTAAGTGTGCGGAATCGATTAGGCACATCAAAACTATATTAAATCCGTTAAAACAGCGCGAAAATACGAAATTATAATTTTCGCCCAAATACGCCCATATGGCCCCAACTCGGCTCGAAATTCGCCCAAAAACTTAGTGTTCCAAATCCGGTTTTAAGTGTGCGGAATCGATTAGGCACATCAAAACTATATAAAATCCGTTAAAACAGCGCGAAAATACGAAATTATAATTTTCGCCCAAATACGCCCATATGGCCCCAACTCGGCTCGAAATTCGCCCAAAAACTTAGTGTTCCAAATCCGGTTTTAAGTGTGCGGAATCGATTAGGCACATCAAAACTATATAAAATCCGTTAAAACAGCGCGAAAATACGAAATTATAATTTTCGCCCAAATACGCCCGTATGGCCCCAACTCGGCTCGAAATTCGCCCAAAAACTTAGTGTTCCAAATCCGGTTTTAAGTGTGCGGAATCGATTAGGCACATCAAAACTATATAAAATCCGTTAAAACAGCGCGAAAATACGAAATAATAATTTTCGCCCAAATACGCCCATATGGCCCCAACTCGGCTCGAAATTCGCCCAAAAACTTAGTGTTCCAAATCCGGTTTTAAGTGTGCGGAATCGATTAGGCACATCAAAACTATATAAAATCCGTTAAAACAGCGCGAAAATACGAAATTATAATTTTCGCGCAACGCCCATATGGCCCCAACTCGGCTCGAAATTCGCCCAAAAACTTAGTGTTCCAAATCCGGTTTTAAGTGTGCGGAATCGATTAGGCACATCAAAACTATATAAAATCCGTTAAAACAGCGCGAAAATACGAAATTATAATTTTCGCCCAAATACGCCCATATGGCCCCAACTCGGCTCGAAAGTCGCCCAAAAACTTAGTGTTCCAAATCCGGTTTTAAGTGTGCGGAATCGATTAGGCACATCAAAACTATATAAAATCCGTTAAAACCGCGAAAATACGAAATTATAATTTTCGCCCAAATACGCCCATATGGCCCCAACACGGCTCAAAATTCGCCCAAAAACTTAGTGTTCCAAATCCGGTTTTAAGTGTGCGGAATCGATTAGGCACATCAAAACTATATAAAATCCGTTAAAACAGCGCGAAAATGCGAAATTATAATTTTCGCCCAAATACGCCCATATGGCCCCAACTCGGCTCGAAATTCGCCCAAAAACTTAGTGTTCCAAATCCGGTTTTAAGTGTGCGGAATCGATAAGGCACATCAAAACTATATAAAATCCGTTAAAACAGCGCGAAAATACGAAATTATAATTTTCGCCCAAATACGCCCATATGGCCCCAACTCGGTTCGAAATTCGCCCAAAACCTTTGTGTTCCAAATCCGGTTTTAAGTGTGCGGAATCGATTAGGCACATCAAAACTATATAAAATCCGTTAAAACAGCGCGAAAATATGAAATTATAATTTTCGCCCAAAAACGCCCATATGGCCCCAACTCGGCCCGAAATTCGCCCAAAACTTAATGTTCCAAATCCGGTTTTAAGTGTGCGGAATCGATTAGGCACATCAAAACTATATAAAATCCGTTAAAACAGCGCGAAAATACGAAATTATAATTTTCGCCCAAATACGCCCATATGGCCCCAACTCGGCTCGAAATTCGCCCATAAACTTAGTGTTCCAAATCCGGTTTTAAGTGTGCGGAATCGATTAGGCACATCAAAACTATATAAAATCCGTTAAAACAGCGCGAAAATACGAAATTATAATTTTCGCCCAAATACGCCCATATGGCCCCAACTCGGCTCGAAATTCGCCCAAAAACTTAGTGTTCCAAATCCGGTTTTAAGTGTGCGGAATCGATTAGGCACATCAAAACTATATAAAATCCGTTAAAACAGCGCGAAAATACGAAATTATAATTTTCGCCCAAATACGCCCATATGGCCCCAACTCGGCTCGAAATTCGCCCAAAAACTTAGTGTTCCAAATCCGGTTTTAAGTGTGCGGAATCGATAAGGCACATCAAAACTATATAAAATCCGTTAAAACAGCGCGAAAATACGAAATTATAATTTTCGCCCAAATACGCCCATATGGCCCCAACTCGGTTCGAAATTCGCCCAAAACCTTTGTGTTCCAAATCCGGTTTTAAGTGTGCGGAATCGATTAGGCACATCAAAACTATATAAAATCCGTTAAAACAGCGCGAAAATATGAAATTATAATTTTCGCCCAAAAACGCCCATATGGCCCCAACTCGGCCCGAAATTCGCCCAAAAACTTAATGTTCCAAATCCGGTTTTAAGTGTGCGGAATCGATTAGGCACATCAAAACTATATAAAATCCGTTAAAACAGCGCGAAAATACGAAATTATAATTTTCGCCCAAATACGCCCATATGGCCCCAACACGGCTCAAAATTCGCCCAAAAACTTAGTGTTCCAAATCCGGTTTTAAGTGTGCGGAATCGATTAGGCACATCAAAACTATATAAAATCCGTTAAAACAGCGCGAAAATGCGAAATTATAATTTTCGCCCAAATACGCCCATATGGCCCCAACTCGGCTCGAAATTCGCCCAAAAACTTAGTGTTCCAAATCCGGTTTTAAGTGTGCGGAATCGATAAGGCACATCAAAACTATATAAAATCCGTTAAAACAGCGCGAAAATACGAAATTATAATTTTCGCCCAAATACGCCCATATGGCCCCAACTCGGTTCGAAATTCGCCCAAAACCTTTGTGTTCCAAATCCGGTTTTAAGTGTGCGGAATCGATTAGGCACATCAAAACTATATAAAATCCGTTAAAACAGCGCGAAAATATGAAATTATAATTTTCGCCCAAAAACGCCCATATGGCCCCAACTCGGCCCGAAATTCGCCCAAAACTTAATGTTCCAAATCCGGTTTTAAGTGTGCGGAATCGATTAGGCACATCAAAACTATATAAAATCCGTTAAAACAGCGCGAAAATACGAAATTATAATTTTCGCCCAAATACGCCCATATGGCCCCAACTCGGCTCGAAATTCGCCCATAAACTTAGTGTTCCAAATCCGGTTTTAAGTGTGCGGAATCGATTAGGCACATCAAAACTATATAAAATCCGTTAAAACAGCGCGAAAATACGAAATTATAATTTTCGCCCAAATACGCCCATATGGCCCCAACTCGGCTCGAAATTCGCCCAAAAACTTAGTGTTCCAAATCCGGTTTTAAGTGTGCGGAATCGATTAGGCACATCAAAACTATATAAAATCCGTTAAAACAGCGCGAAAATACGAAATTATAATTTTCGCCCAAATACGCCCATATGGCCCCAACTCGGCTCGAAATTCGCCCAAAAACTTAGTGTTCCAAATCCGGTTTTAAGTGTGCGGAATCGATAAGGCACATCAAAACTATATAAAATCCGTTAAAACAGCGCGAAAATACGAAATTATAATTTTCGCCCAAATACGCCCATATGGCCCCAACTCGGTTCGAAATTCGCCCAAAACCTTTGTGTTCCAAATCCGGTTTTAAGTGTGCGGAATCGATTAGGCACATCAAAACTATATAAAATCCGTTAAAACAGCGCGAAAATATGAAATTATAATTTTCGCCCAAAAACGCCCATATGGCCCCAACTCGGCCCGAAATTCGCCCAAAAACTTAATGTTCCAAATCCGGTTTTAAGTGTGCGGAATCGATTAGGCACATCAAAACTATATAAAATCCGTTAAAACAGCGCGAAAATACGAAATTATAATTTTCGCCCAAATACGCCCATATGGCCCCAACTCGGCACGAAATTCGCCCAAAAACTTAATGTTCCAAATCCGGTTTTAAGTGTGCGGAATCGATTAGGCACATCAAAACTATATAAAATCCGTTAAAACAGCGCGAAAATACGAAATTATAATTTTCGCCCAAATACGCCCATATGGCCCCAACTCGGCTCGAAATTCGCCCATAAACTTAGTGTTCCAAATCCGGTTTTAAGTGTGCGGAATCGATTAGGCACATCAAAACTATATAAAATCCGTTAAAACAGCGCGAAAATACGAAATTATAATTTTCGCCCAAATACGCCCATATGGCCCCAACTCGGCTCGAAATTCGCCCAAAAACTTAGTGTTCCAAATCCGGTTTTAAGTGTGCGGAATCGATTAGGCACATCAAAACTATATAAAATCCGTTAAAACAGCGCGAAAATACGAAATTATAATTTTCGCCCAAATACGCCCATATGGCCTCAACTCGGCTCGAAATTCGCCCAAAAACTTAGTGTTCCAAATCCGGTTTTAAGTGTGCGGAATCGATTAGGCACATCAAAACTATATAAAATCCGTTAAAACAGCGCGAAAATACGAAATTATAATTTTCGCCCAAATACGCCCATATGGCCCCAACTCGGCCCGAAATTCGCCCAAAAACTTAATGTTCCAAATCCGGTTTTAAGTGTGCGGAATCGATTAGGCACATCAAAACTATATAAAATCCGTTAAAACAGCGCGAAAATACGAAATTATAATTTTCGCCCAAATACGCCCATATGGCCCCAACTCGGCTCGAAATTCGCCCATAAACTTAGTGTTCCAAATCCGGTTTTAAGTGTGCGGAATCGATTAGGCACATCAAAACTATATAAAATCCGTTAAAACAGCGCGAAAATACGAAATTATAATTTTCGCCCAAATACGCCCATATGGCCCCAACTCGGCTCGAAATTCGCCCAAAAACTTAGTGTTCCAAATCCGGTTTTAAGTGTGCGGAATCGATAAGGCACATCAAAACTATATAAAATCCGTTAAAACAGCGCGAAAATACGAAATTATAATTTTCGCCCAAATACGCCCATATGGCCCCAACTCGGTTCGAAATTCGCCCAAAACCTTTGTGTTCCAAATCCGGTTTTAAGTGTGCGGAATCGATTAGGCACATCAAAACTATATAAAATCCGTTAAAACAGCGCGGAAAATATGAAATTATAATTTTCGCCCAAAAACGCCCATATGGCCCCAACTCGGCCCGAAATTCGCCCAAAAACTTAAGTTCCAAATCCGGTTTTAAGTGTGCGGAATCGATTAGGCACATCAAAACTATATAAAATCCGTTAAAACAGCGCGAAAATACGAAATTATAATTTTCGCCCAAATACGCCCATATGGCCCCAACTCGGCCCGAAATTCGCCCAAAAACTTAATGTTCCAAATCCGGTTTTAAGTGTGCGGAATCGATTAGGCACATCAAAACTATATAAAATCCGTTAAAACAGCGCGAAAATACGAAATTATAATTTTCGCCCAAATACGCCCATATGGCCCCAACTCGGCTCGAAATTCGCCCATAAACTTAGTGTTCCAAATCCGGTTTTAAGTGTGCGGAATCGATTAGGCACATCAAAACTATATAAAATCCGTTAAAACAGCGCGAAAATACGAAATTATAATTTTCGCCCAAATACGCCCATATGGCCCCAACTCGGCTCGAAATTCGCCCAAAAACTTAGTGTTCCAAATCCGGTTTTAAGTGTGCGGAATCGATTAGGCACATCAAAACTATATAAAATCCGTTAAAACAGCGCGAAAATACGAAATTATAATTTTCGCCCAAATACGCCCATATGGCCTCAACTCGGCTCGAAATTCGCCCAAAAACTTAGTGTTCCAAATCCGGTTTTAAGTGTGCGGAATCGATTAGGCACATCAAAACTATATAAAATCCGTTAAAACAGCGCGAAAATACGAAATTATAATTTTCGCCCAAATACGCCCATATGGCCTAAACTCGGCTCGAAATAAAAACTTAGTGTTCCAAATCCGGTTTTAAGTGTGCGGAATCGATTAGGCACATCAAAACTATATAAAATCCGTTAAAACAGCGCGAAAATACGAAATTATAATTTTCGCCCAAATACGCCCATATGGCCTCAACTCGGCTCGAAATTCGCCCAAAAACTTAGTGTTCCAAATCCGGTTTTAAGTGTGCTGAATCGATTAGGCACATCAAAACTATATAAAATCCGTTAAAACAGCGCGAAAATACGAAATTATAATTTTCGCCCAAATACGCCCATATGGCCTCAACTCGGCTCGAAATAAAAACTTAGTGTTCCAAATCCGGTTTTAAGTGTGCGGAATCGATTAGGCACATCAAAACTATATAAAATCCGTTAAAACAGCGCGAAAATACGAAATTATAATTTTCGCCCAAATACGCCCATATGGCCCCACTTCGGCTTGAAATTCGCCCAAAAACTTAGTGTTCCAAATCCGGTTTTAAGTGTGCGGAATCGATTAGGCACATCAAAACTATATAAAATCCGTTAAAACAGCGCGAAAATACGAAATTATAATTTTCGCCCAAATACGCCCATATGGCCCCAACTCGGCCCGAAATTCGCCCAAAAACTTAATGTTCCAAATCCGGTTTTAAATGTGCGGAATCGATTAGGCACATCAAAACTATATAAAATCCGTTAAAACAGCGCGAAAATACGAAATTATAATTTTCGCCCAAATACGCCCATATGGCCCCAACTCGGCTCGAAATTCGCCCAAAAACTTAGTGTTCCAAATCCGGTTTTAAGTGTGCGGAATCGATTAGGCACATCAAAACTATATAAAATCCGTTAAAACAGCGCGAAAATACGAAATTATAATTTTCGCCCAAATACGCCCGTATGGCCCCAACTCGGCTCGAAATTCGCCCAAAAACTTAGTGTTCCAAATCCGGTTTTAAGTGTGCGGAATCGATTAGGCACATCAAAACTATATAAAATCCGTTAAAACAGCGCGAAAATACGAAATAATAATTTTCGCCCAAATACGCCCATATGGCCCCAACTCGGCTCGAAATTCGCCCAAAAACTTAGTGTTCCAAATCCGGTTTTAAGTGTGCGGAATCGATTAGGCACATCAAAACTATATAAAATCCGTTAAAACAGCGCGAAAATACGAAATTATAATTTTCGCGCAACGCCCATATGGCCCCAACTCGGCTCGAAATTCGCCCAAAAACTTAGTGTTCCAAATCCGGTTTTAAGTGTGCGGAATCGATTAGTCACATCAAAACTATATAAAATCCGTTAAAACAGCGCGTAAATACGAAATTATAATTTTCGCCCAAATACGCCCATATGGCCCCAACTCGGCTCGAAATTCGCCCAAAAACTTAGTGTTCCAAATCCGGTTTTAAGTGTGCGGAATCGATTAGGCACATCAAAACTATATAAAATCCGTTAAAACAGCGCGAAAATACGAAATTATAATTTTCGCCCAAATACGCCCATATGGCCCCAACTCGGCTCGAAATTCGCCCAAAAACTTAGTGTTCCAAATCCGGTTTTAAGTGTGCGGAATCGATTAGGCACATCAAAACTATATAAAATCCGTTAAAACAGCGCGAAAATACGAAATTATAATTTTCGCCCAAATACGCCCATATGGCCTCAACTCGGCTCGAAATTCGCCCAAAAACTTAGTGTTCCAAATCCGGTTTTAAGTGTGCGGAATCGATTAGGCACATCAAAACTATATAAAATCCGTTAAAACAGCGCGAAAATACGAAATTATAATTTTCGCCCAAATACGCCCATATGGCCTAAACTCGGCTCGAAATAAAAACTTAGTGTTCCAAATCCGGTTTTAAGTGTGCGGAATCGATTAGGCACATCAAAACTATATAAAATCCGTTAAAACAGCGCGAAAATACGAAATTATAATTTTCGCCCAAATACGCCCATATGGCCTCAACTCGGCTCGAAATAAAAACTTAGTGTTCCAAATCCGGTTTTAAGTGTGCGGAATCGATTAGGCACATCAAAACTATATAAAATCCGTTAAAACAGCGCGAAAATACGAAATTATAATTTTTGCCCAAATACGCCCATATGGCCCCAACTCGGCTCGAAATTCGCCCAAAAACTTAGTGTTCCAAATCCGGTTTTAAGTGTGCGGAATCGATTAGGCACATCAAAACTATATAAAATCCGTTAAAACAGCGCGAAAATACGAAATTATAATTTTCGCCCAAATACGCCCATATGGCCTCAACTCGGCTCGAAATTCGCCCAAAAACTTAGTGTTCCAAATCCGGTTTTAAGTGTGCGGAATCGATTAGGCACATCAAAACTATATAAAATCCGTTAAAACAGCGCGAAAATACGAAATTATAATTTTCGCCCAAATACGCCCATATGGCCTCAACTCGGCTCGAAATTCGCCCAAAAACTTAGTGTTCCAAATCCGGTTTTAAGTGTGCGGAATCGATTAGGCACATCAAAAACTATATAAAATCCGTTAAAACAGCGCGAAAATACGAAATTATAATTTTCGCCCAAATACGCCCATATGGCCTCAACTCGGCTCGAAATTCGCCCAAAAACTTAGTGTTCCAAATCCGGTTTTAAGTGTGCGGAATCGATTAGGCACATCAAAACTATATAAAATCCGTTAAAACAGCGCGAAAATACGAAATTATAATTTTCGCCCAAATACGCCCATATGGCCTAAACTCGGCTCGAAATAAAAACTTAGTGTTCCAAATCCGGTTTTAAGTGTGCGGAATCGATTAGGCACATCAAAACTATATAAAATCCGTTAAAACAGCGCGAAAATACGAAATTATAATTTTCGCCCAAATACGCCCATATGGCCTCAACTCGGCTCGAAATAAAAACTTAGTGTTCCAAATCCGGTTTTAAGTGTGCGGAATCGATTAGGCACATCAAAACTATATAAAATCCGTTAAAACAGCGCGAAAATACGAAATTATAATTTTTGCCCAAATACGCCCATATGGCCCCAACTCGGCTCGAAATTCGCCCAAAAACTTAGTGTTCCAAATCCGGTTTTAAGTGTGCGGAATCGATTAGGCACATCAAAACTATATAAAATCCGTTAAAACAGCGCGAAAATACGAAATTATAATTTTCGCCCAAATACGCCCATATGGCCTCAACTCGGCTCGAAATTCGCCCAAAAACTTAGTGTTCCAAATCCGGTTTTAAGTGTGCTGAATCGATTAGGCACATCAAAACTATATAAAATCCGTTAAAACAGCGCGAAAATACGAAATTATAATTTTCGCCCAAATACGCCCATATGGCCCCAACTCGGCTCGAAATTCGCCCAAAAACTTAGTGTTCCAAATCCGGTTTTAAGTGTGCGGAATCGATTAGGCACATCAAAACTATATAAAATCCGTTAAAACAGCGCGAAAATACGAAATTATAATTTTCGCCCAAATACGCCCATATGGCCCCACTTCGGCTTGAAATTCGCCCAAAAACTTAGTGTTCCAAATCCGGTTTTAAGTGTGCGGAATCGATTAGGCACATCAAAACTATATTAAATCCGTTAAAACAGCGCGAAAATATGAAATTATTATTTTCGCCCAAAAACGCCCATATGGCCCCAACTCGGCCCGAAATTCGCCCAAAAACTTAATGTTCCAAATCCGGTTTTAAATGTGCGGAATCGATTAGGCACATCAAAACTATATTAAATCCGTTAAAACAGCGCGAAAATACGAAATTATAATTTTCGCCCAAATACGCCCATATGGCCCCAACTCGGCTCGAAATTCGCCCAAAAACTTAGTGTTCCAAATCCGGTTTTAAGTGTGCGGAATCGATTAGGCACATCAAAACTATATAAAATCCGTTAAAACAGCGCGAAAATACGAAATTATAATTTTCGCCCAAATACGCCCATATGGCCTCAACTCGGCTCGAAATTCGCCCAAAAACTTAGTGTTCCAAATCCGGTTTTAAGTGTGCGGAATCGATTAGGCACATCAAAACTATATAAAATCCGTTAAAACAGCGCGAAAATACGAAATTATAATTTTCGCCCAAATACGCCCATATGGCCCCACTTCGGCTTGAAATTCGCCCAAAAACTTAGTGTTCCAAATCCGGTTTTAAGTGTGCGGAATCGATTAGGCACATCAAAACTATATAAAATCCGTTAAAACAGCGCGAAAATACGAAATTATAATTTTCGCCCAAATACGCCCATATGGCCTAAACTCGGCTCGAAATAAAAACTTAGTGTTCCAAATCCGGTTTTAAGTGTGCGGAATCGATTAGGCACATCAAAACTATATAAAATCCGTTAAAACAGCGCGAAAATACGAAATTATAATTTTCGCCAAAATACGCCCATATGGCCCCAACTCGGCTCGAAATTCGCCCAAAAACTTAGTGTTCCAAATCCGGTTTTAAGTGTGCGGAATCGATTAGGCACATCAAAACTATATAAAATCCGTTAAAACAGCGCGAAAATACGAAATTATAATTTTCGCCCAAATACGCCCATATGGCCTCAACTCGGCTCGAAATAAAAACTTAGTGTTCCAAATCCGGTTTTAAGTGTGCGGAATCGATTAGGCACATCAAAACTATATAAAATCCGTTAAAACAGCGCGAAAATATGAAATTATTATTTTCGCCCAAAAACGCCCATATGGCCCCAACTCGGCCCGAAATTCGCCCAAAAACTTAATGTTCCAAATCCGGTTTTAAGTGTGCGGAATCGATTAGGCACATCAAAACTATATAAAATCCGTTAAAACAGCGCGAAAATACGAAATAATAATTTTCGCCCAAATACGCCCATATGGCCCCAACTCGGCTCGAAATTCGCCCAAAAACTTAGTGTTCCAAATCCGGTTTTAAGTGTGCGGAATCGATTAGGCACATCAAAACTATATAAAATCCGTTAAAACAGCGCGAAAATACGAAATTATAATTTTCGCGCAACGCCCATATGGCCCCAACTCGGCTCGAAATTCGCCCAAAAACTTAGTGTTCCAAATCCGGTTTTAAGTGTGCGGAATCGATTAGGCACATCAAAACTATATAAAATCCGTTAAAACAGCGCGAAAATATGAAATTATTATTTTCGCCCAAAAACGCCCATATGGCCCCAACTCGGCCCGAAATTCGCCCAAAAACTTAATGTTCCAAATCCGGTTTTAAGTGTGCGGAATCGATTAGGCACATCAAAACTATATAAAATCCGTTAAAACAGCGCGAAAATACGAAATAATAATTTTCGCCCAAATACGCCCATATGGCCCCAACTCGGCTCGAAATTCGCCCAAAAACTTAGTGTTCCAAATCCGGTTTTAAGTGTGCGGAATCGATTAGGCACATCAAAACTATATAAAATCCGTTAAAACAGCGCGAAAATACGAAATTATAATTTTCGCGCAACGCCCATATGGCCCCAACTCGGCTCGAAATTCGCCCAAAAACTTAGTGTTCCAAATCCGGTTTTAAGTGTGCGGAATCGATTAGGCACATCAAAACTATATAAAATCCGTTAATACAGCGCGAAAATACGAAATTACAATTTTCGCCCAAATACGCCCATATGGCCCCAACTCGGCTCGAAATTCGCCCAAAAACTTAGTGTTCCAAATCCGGTTTTAAGTGTGCGGAATCGATAAGGCACATCAAAACTATATAAAATCCGTTAAAACAGCGCGAAAATATGAAATTATAATTTTCGCCCAAAAACGCCCATATGGCCCCAACTCGGCCCGAAATTCGCCCAAAAACTTAATGTTCCAAATCCGGTTTTAAGTGTGCGGAATCGATTAGGCACATCAAAACTATATAAAATCCGTTAAAACAGCGTGAAAATACGAAATTATAATTTTCGCGCAACGCCCATATGGCCCCAACTCGGCTCGAAATTCGCCCAAAAACTTAGTGTTCCAAATCCGGTTTTAAGTGTGCGGAATCGATTAGGCACATCAAAACTATATAAAATCCGTTAAAACAGCGCGAAAATACGAAATTACAATTTTCGCCCAAATACGCCCATATGGCCCCAACTCGGCTCGAAATTCGCCCAAAAACTTAGTGTTCCAAATCCGGTTTTAAGTGTGCGGAATCGATAAGGCACATCAAAACTATATAAAATCCGTTAAAACAGCGCGAAAATATGAAATTATAATTTTCGCCCAAAAACGCCCATATGGCCCCAACTCGGCCCGAAATTCGCCCAAAAACTTAATGTTCCAAATCCGGTTTTAAGTGTGCGGAATCGATTAGGCACATCAAATTTATATAAAATCCGTTAAAACAGCGCGAAAATACGAAATTACAATTTTCGCCTAAATACGCCCATATGGCCCCAACTCGGCTCGAAATTCGCCCAAAAACTTAGTGTTCCAAATCCGGTTTTAAGTGTGCGGAATCGATTAGGCACATCAAAACTAAATAAAATCCGTTAAAACAGCGCGAAAATACGAAATTATAATTTTCGCCCAAATACGCCCATATGGCCCCAACTCGGCTCGAAATTCGCCCAAAAACTTAGTGTTCCAAATCCGGTTTTAAGTGTGCGGAATCGATTAGGCACATCAAAACTATATAAAATCCGTTAAAACAGCGCGAAAATACGAAATTATAATTTTCGCCCAAATACGCCCATATGGCCTTTAACTCGGCTCGAAATTCGCCCAAAAACTTAGTGTTCCAAATCCGGTTTTAAGTGTGCGGAATCGATTAGGCACATCAAAACTATATAAAATCCGTTAAAACAGCGCGAAAATACGAAATTATAATTTTCGCCCAAATACGCCCATATGGCCCCAACTCGGCTCGAAATTCGCCCAAAAACTTAGTGTTCCAAATCCGGTTTTAAGTGTGCGGAATCGATTAGGCACATCAAAACTATATAAAATCCGTTAAAACAGCGCGAAAATACGAAATTATAATTTTCGCCCAAATACGCCCATATGGCCTCAACTCGGCTCGAAATTCGCCCAAAAACTTAGTGTTCCAAATCCGGTTTTAAGTGTGCGGAATCGATTAGGCACATCAAAACTATATAAAATCCGTTAAAACAGCGCGAAAATACGAAATTATAATTTTCGCCCAAATACGCCCATATGGCCCCAACTCGGCTCGAAATTCGCCCAAAAACTTAGTGTTCCAAATCCGGTTTTAAGTGTGCGGAATCGATTAGGCACATCAAAACTATATAAAATCCGTTAAAACAGCGTGAAAATACGAAATTATAATTTTCGCCCAAATACGCCCATATGGCCCCAACTCGGCTCGAAATTCGCCCAAAAACTTAGTGTTCCAAATCCGGTTTTAAGTGTGCGGAATCGATTAGGCACATCAAAACTATATTAAATCCGTTAAAACAGCGCGAAAATACGAAATTATAATTTTCGCCCAAATACGCCCATATGGCCCCAACTCGGCTCGAAATTCGCCCAAAAACTTAGTGTTCCAAATCCGGTTTTAAGTGTGCGGAATCGATTAGGCACATCAAAACTATATAAAATCCGTTAAAACAGCGCGAAAATACGAAATTATAATTTTCGCCCAAATACGCCCATATGGCCCCACTTCGGCTTGAAATTCGCCCAAAAACTTAGTGTTCCAAATCCGGTTTTAAGTGTGCGGAATCGATTAGGCACATCAAAACTATATTAAATCCGTTAAAACAGCGCGAAAATATGAAATTATTATTTTCGCCCAAAAACGCCCATATGGCCCCAACTCGGCCCGAAATTCGCCCAAAAACTTAATGTTCCAAATCCGGTTTTAAATGTGCGGAATCGATTAGGCACATCAAAACTATATAAAATCCGTTAAAACAGCGCGAAAATACGAAATTATAATTTTCGCCTAAATACGCCCATATGGCCCCAACTCGGCTCGAAATTCGCCCAAAAACTTAGTGTTCCAAATCCGGTTTTAAGTGTGCGGAATCGATTAGGCACATCAAAACTATATAAAATCCGTTAAAACAGCGCGAAAATACGAAATTATAATTTTCGCCCAAATACGCCCATATGGCCCCAACTCGGCTCGAAATTCGCCCAAAAACTTAGTGTTCCAAATCCGGTTTTAAGTGTGCGGAATCGATTAGGCACATCAAAACTATATAAAATCCGTTAAAACAGCGCGAAAATACGAAATTATAATTTTCGCCCAAATACGCCCATATGGCCCCAACTCGGCTCGAAATTCGCCCAAAAACTTAGTGTTCCAAATCCGGTTTTAAGTGTGCGGAATCGATTAGGCACATCAAAACTATATAAAATCCGTTAAAACAGCGCGAAAATACGAAATAATAATTTTCGCCCAAATACGCCCATATGGCCCCAACTCGGCTCGAAATTCGCCCAAAAACTTAGTGTTCCAAATCCGGTTTTAAGTGTGCGGAATCGATTAGGCACATCAAAACTATATAAAATCCGTTAAAACAGCGCGAAAATACGAAATTATAATTTTCGCGCAACGCCCATATGGCCCCAACTCGGCTCGAAATTCGCCCAAAAACTTAGTGTTCCAAATCCGGTTTTAAGTGTGCGGAATCGATTAGGCACATCAAAACTATATAAAATCCGTTAAAACAGCGCGAAAATACGAAATTATAATTTTCGCCCAAATACGCCCATATGGCCCCAACTCGGCTCGAAAGTCGCCCAAAAACTTAGTGTTCCAAATCCGGTTTTAAGTGTGCGGAATCGATTAGGCACATCAAAACTATATAAAATCCGTTAAAACAGCGCGAAAATACGAAATTATAATTTTCGCCCAAATACGCCCATATGGCCCCAACTCGGCTCGAAATTCGCCCAAAAACTTAGTGTTCCAAATCCGGTTTTAAGTGTGCGGAATCGATTAGGCACATCAAAACTATATAAAATCCGTTAAAACAGCGTGAAAATACGAAATTATAATTTTCGCCCAAATACGCCCATATGGCCCCAACTCGGCTCGAAATTCGCCCAAAAACTTAGTGTTCCAAATCCGGTTTTAAGTGTGCGGAATCGATTAGGCACATCAAAACTATATTAAATCCGTTAAAACAGCGCGAAAATACGAAATTATAATTTTCGCCCAAATACGCCCATATGGCCCCACTTCGGCTTGAAATTCGCCCAAAAACTTAGTGTTCCAAATCCGGTTTTAAGTGTGCGGAATCGATTAGGCACATCAAAACTATATTAAATCCGTTAAAACAGCGCGAAAATATGAAATTATTATTTTCGCCCAAAAACGCCCATATGGCCCCAACTCGGCCCGAAATTCGCCCAAAAACTTAATGTTCCAAATCCGGTTTTAAATGTGCGGAATCGATTAGGCACATCAAAACTATATAAAATCCGTTAAAACAGCGCGAAAATACGAAATTATAATTTTCGCCTAAATACGCCCATATGGCCCCAACTCGGCTCGAAATTCGCCCAAAAACTTAGTGTTCCAAATCCGGTTTTAAGTGTGCGGAATCGATTAGGCACATCAAAACTATATAAAATCCGTTAAAACAGCGCGAAAATACGAAATTATAATTTTCGCCCAAATACGCCCATATGGCCCCAACTCGGCTCGAAATTCGCCCAAAAACTTAGTGTTCCAAATCCGGTTTTAAGTGTGCGGAATCGATTAGGCACATCAAAACTATATAAAATCCGTTAAAACAGCGCGAAAATACGAAATTATAATTTTCGCCCAAATACGCCCATATGGCCCCAACTCGGCTCGAAATTCGCCCAAAAACTTAGTGTTCCAAATCCGGTTTTAAGTGTGCGGAATCGATTAGGCACATCAAAACTATATAAAATCCGTTAAAACAGCGCGAAAATACGAAATAATAATTTTCGCCCAAATACGCCCATATGGCCCCAACTCGGCTCGAAATTCGCCCAAAAACTTAGTGTTCCAAATCCGGTTTTAAGTGTGCGGAATCGATTAGGCACATCAAAACTATATAAAATCCGTTAAAACAGCGCGAAAATACGAAATTATAATTTTCGCGCAACGCCCATATGGCCCCAACTCGGCTCGAAATTCGCCCAAAAACTTAGTGTTCCAAATCCGGTTTTAAGTGTGCGGAATCGATTAGGCACATCAAAACTATATAAAATCCGTTAAAACAGCGCGAAAATACGAAATTATAATTTTCGCCCAAATACGCCCATATGGCCTCAACTCGGCTCGAAATTCGCCCAAAAACTTAGTGTTCCAAATCCGGTTTTAAGTGTGCGGAATCGATTAGGCACATCAAAACTATATAAAATCCGTTAAAACAGCGCGAAAATACGAAATTATAATTTTCGCCCAAATACGCCCATATGGCCCCAACTCGGCTCGAAATTCGCCCAAAAACTTAGTGTTCCAAATCCGGTTTTAAGTGTGCGGAATCGATTAGGCACATCAAAACTATATAAAATCCGTTAAAACAGCGTGAAAATACGAAATTATAATTTTCGCCCAAATACGCCCATATGGCCCCAACTCGGCTCGAAATTCGCCCAAAAACTTAGTGTTCCAAATCCGGTTTTAAGTGTGCGGAATCGATTAGGCACATCAAAACTATATTAAATCCGTTAAAACAGCGCGAAAATACGAAATTATAATTTTCGCCCAAATACGCCCATATGGCCCCAACTCGGCTCGAAATTCGCCCAAAAACTTAGTGTTCCAAATCCGGTTTTAAGTGTGCGGAATCGATTAGGCACATCAAAACTATATAAAATCCGTTAAAACAGCGCGAAAATACGAAATTATAATTTTCGCCCAAATACGCCCATATGGCCCCACTTCGGCTTGAAATTCGCCCAAAAACTTAGTGTTCCAAATCCGGTTTTAAGTGTGCGGAATCGATTAGGCACATCAAAACTATATTAAATCCGTTAAAACAGCGCGAAAATATGAAATTATTATTTTCGCCCAAAAACGCCCATATGGCCCCAACTCGGCCCGAAATTCGCCCAAAAACTTAATGTTCCAAATCCGGTTTTAAATGTGCGGAATCGATTAGGCACATCAAAACTATATAAAATCCGTTAAAACAGCGCGAAAATACGAAATTATAATTTTCGCCTAAATACGCCCATATGGCCCCAACTCGGCTCGAAATTCGCCCAAAAACTTAGTGTTCCAAATCCGGTTTTAAGTGTGCGGAATCGATTAGGCACATCAAAACTATATAAAATCCGTTAAAACAGCGCGAAAATACGAAATTATAATTTTCGCCCAAATACGCCCATATGGCCCCAACTCGGCTCGAAATTCGCCCAAAAACTTAGTGTTCCAAATCCGGTTTTAAGTGTGCGGAATCGATTAGGCACATCAAAACTATATAAAATCCGTTAAAACAGCGCGAAAATACGAAATTATAATTTTCGCCCAAATACGCCCATATGGCCCCAACTCGGCTCGAAATTCGCCCAAAAACTTAGTGTTCCAAATCCGGTTTTAAGTGTGCGGAATCGATTAGGCACATCAAAACTATATAAAATCCGTTAAAACAGCGCGAAAATACGAAATAATAATTTTCGCCCAAATACGCCCATATGGCCCCAACTCGGCTCGAAATTCGCCCAAAAACTTAGTGTTCCAAATCCGGTTTTAAGTGTGCGGAATCGATTAGGCACATCAAAACTATATAAAATCCGTTAAAACAGCGCGAAAATACGAAATTATAATTTTCGCCCAAATACGCCCATATGGCCCCACTTCGGCTTGAAATTCGCCCAAAAACTTAGTGTTCCAAATCCGGTTTTAAGTGTGCGGAATCGATTAGGCACATCAAAACTATATAAAATCCGTTAAAACAGCGCGAAAATACGAAATTATAATTTTCGCCCAAATACGCCCATATGGCCCCAACTCGGCTCGAAAGTCGCCCAAAAACTTAGTGTTCCAAATCCGGTTTTAAGTGTGCGGAATCGATTAGGCACATCAAAACTATATAAAATCCGTTAAAACAGCGCGAAAATACGAAATTATAATTTTCGCCCAAATACGCCCATATGGCCCCAACTCGGCTCGAAATTCGCCCAAAAACTTAGTGTTCCAAATCCGGTTTTAAGTGTGCGGAATCGATTAGGCACATCAAAACTATATAAAATCCGTTAAAACAGCGCGAAAATACGAAATTATAATTTTCGCCCAAATACGCCCATATGGCCCCAACTCGGCTCGAAAGTCGCCCAAAAACTTAGTGTTCCAAATCCGGTTTTAAGTGTGCGGAATCGATTAGGCACATCAAAACTATATAAAATCCGTTAAAACAGCGCGAAAATACGAAATTATAATTTTCGCCCAAATACGCCCATATGGCCCCACTTCGGCTTGAAATTCGCCCAAAAACTTAGTGTTCCAAATCCGGTTTTAAGTGTGCGGAATCGATTAGGCACATCAAAACTATATTAAATCCGTTAAAACAGCGCGAAAATATGAAATTATTATTTTCGCCCAAAAACGCCCATATGGCCCCAACTCGGCCCGAAATTCGCCCAAAAACTTAATGTTCCAAATCCGGTTTTAAATGTGCGGAATCGATTAGGCACATCAAAACTATATAAAATCCGTTAAAACAGCGCGAAAATACGAAATTATAATTTTCGCCTAAATACGCCCATATGGCCCCAACTCGGCTCGAAATTCGCCCAAAAACTTAGTGTTCCAAATCCGGTTTTAAGTGTGCGGAATCGATTAGGCACATCAAAACTATATAAAATCCGTTAAAACAGCGCGAAAATACGAAATTATAATTTTCGCCCAAATACGCCCATATGGCCCCAACTCGGCTCGAAATTCGCCCAAAAACTTAGTGTTCCAAATCCGGTTTTAAGTGTGCGGAATCGATTAGGCACATCAAAACTATATAAAATCCGTTAAAACAGCGCGAAAATACGAAATTATAATTTTCGCCCAAATACGCCCATATGGCCTCAACTCGGCTCGAAATAAAAACTTAGTGTTCCAAATCCGGTTTTAAGTGTGCGGAATCGATTAGGCACATCAAAACTATATAAAATCCGTTAAAACAGCGCGAAAATACGAAATTATAATTTTCGCCTAAATACGCCCATATGGCCCCAACTCGGCTCGAAATTCGCCCAAAAACTTAGTGTTCCAAATCCGGTTTTAAGTGTGCGGAATCGATTAGGCACATCAAAACTATATAAAATCCGTTAAAACAGCGCGAAAATACGAAATTATAATTTTCGCCCAAATACGCCCATATGGCCCCAACTCGGCTCGAAATTCGCCCAAAAACTTAGTGTTCCAAATCCGGTTTTAAGTGTGCGGAATCGATTAGGCACATCAAAACTATATAAAATCCGTTAAAACAGCGCGAAAATACGAAATTATAATTTTCGCTCAAATACGCCCATATGGCCCCAACTCGGCTCGAAATTCGCCCAAAAACTTAGTGTTCCAAATCCGGTTTTAAGTGTGCGGAATCGATTAGGCACATCAAAACTATATAAAATCCGTTAAAACAGCGCGAAAATACGAAATAATAATTTTCGCCCAAATACGCCCATATGGCCCCAACTCGGCTCGAAATTCGCCCAAAAACTTAGTGTTCCAAATCCGGTTTTAAGTGTGCGGAATCGATTAGGCACATCAAAACTATATAAAATCCGTTAAAACAGCGCGAAAATACGAAATTATAATTTTCGCCCAAATACGCCCATATGGCCCCACTTCGGCTTGAAATTCGCCCAAAAACTTAGTGTTCCAAATCCGGTTTTAAGTGTGCGGAATCGATTAGGCACATCAAAACTATATAAAATCCGTTAAAACAGCGCGAAAATACGAAATTATAATTTTCGCCCAAATACGCCCATATGGCCCCAACTCGGCTCGAAAGTCGCCCAAAAACTTAGTGTTCCAAATCCGGTTTTAAGTGTGCGGAATCGATTAGGCACATCAAAACTATATAAAATCCGTTAAAACAGCGCGAAAATACGAAATTATAATTTTCGCCCAAATACGCCCATATGGCCCCAACTCGGCTCGAAATTCGCCCAAAAACTTAGTGTTCCAAATCCGGTTTTAAGTGTGCGGAATCGATTAGGCACATCAAAACTATATAAAATCCGTTAAAACAGCGTGAAAATACGAAATTATAATTTTCGCCCAAATACGCCCATATGGCCCCAACTCGGCTCGAAATTCGCCCAAAAACTTAGTGTTCCAAATCCGGTTTTAAGTGTGCGGAATCGATTAGGCACATCAAAACTATATTAAATCCGTTAAAACAGCGCGAAAATACGAAATTATAATTTTCGCCCAAATACGCCCATATGGCCCCACTTCGGCTTGAAATTCGCCCAAAAACTTAGTGTTCCAAATCCGGTTTTAAGTGTGCGGAATCGATTAGGCACATCAAAACTATATAAAATCCGTTAAAACAGCGCGAAAATATGAAATTATTATTTTCGCCCAAAAACGCCCATATGGCCCCAACTCGGCCCGAAATTCGCCCAAAAACTTAATGTTCCAAATCCGGTTTTAAATGTGCGGAATCGATTAGGCACATCAAAACTATATAAAATCCGTTAAAACAGCGCGAAAATACGAAATTATAATTTTCGCCTAAATACGCCCATATGGCCCCAACTCGGCTCGAAATTCGCCCAAAAACTTAGTGTTCCAAATCCGGTTTTAAGTGTGCGGAATCGATTAGGCACATCAAAACTATATAAAATCCGTTAAAACAGCGCGAAAATACGAAATTATAATTTTCGCCCAAATACGCCCATATGGCCCCAACTCGGCTCGAAATTCGCCCAAAAACTTAGTGTTCCAAATCCGGTTTTAAGTGTGCGGAATCGATTAGGCACATCAAAACTATATAAAATCCGTTAAAACAGCGCGAAAATACGAAATTATAATTTTCGCCCAAATACGCCCATATGGCCCCAACTCGGCTCGAAATTCGCCCAAAAACTTAGTGTTCCAAATCCGGTTTTAAGTGTGCGGAATCGATTAGGCACATCAAAACTATATAAAATCCGTTAAAACAGCGCGAAAATACGAAATAATAATTTTCGCCCAAATACGCCCATATGGCCCCAACTCGGCTCGAAATTCGCCCAAAAACTTAGTGTTCCAAATCCGGTTTTAAGTGTGCGGAATCGATTAGGCACATCAAAACTATATAAAATCTGTTAAAACAGCGCGAAAATACGAAATTATAATTTTCGCGCAACGCCCATATGGCCCCAACTCGGCTCGAAATTCGCCCAAAAACTTAGTGTTCCAAATCCGGTTTTAAGTGAGCGGAATCGATTAGGCACATCAAAACTATATAAAATCCGTTAAAACAGCGCGAAAATACGAAATTATAATTTTCGCCCAAATACGCCCATATGGCCCCAACTCGGCTCGAAAGTCGCCCAAAAACTTAGTGTTCCAAATCCGGTTTTAAGTGTGCGGAATCGATTAGGCACATCAAAACTATATAAAATCCGTTAAAACAGCGCGAAAATACGAAATTATAATTTTCGCCCAAATACGCCCATATGGCCCCAACTCGGCTCAAAATTCGCCCAAAAACTTAGTGTTCCAAATCCGGTTTTAAGTGTGCGGAATCGATTAGGCACATCAAAACTATATAAAATCCGTTAAAACAGCGCGAAAATACGAAATTATAATTTTCGCCCAAATACGCCCATATGGCCCCAACTCGGCTCGAAATTCGCCCAAAAACTTAGTGTTCCAAATCCGGTTTTAAGTGTGCGGAATCGATAAGGCACATCAAAACTATATAAAATCCGTTAAAACAGCGCGAAAATACGAAATTATAATTTTCGCCCAAATACGCCCATATGGCCCCAACTCGGTTCGAAATTCGCCCAAAACCTTTGTGTTCCAAATCCGGTTTAAAGTGTGCGGAATCGATTAGGCACATCAAAACTATATAAAATCCGTTAAAACAGCGCGAAAATACGAAATTATAATTTTCGCCCAAATACGCCCATATGGCCCCAACTCGGCTCGAAATTCGCCCAAAAACTTAGTGTTCCAAATCCGGTTTTAAGTGTGCGGAATCGATTAGGCACATCAAAACTATATAAAATCCGTTAAAACAGCGCGAAAATACGAAATAATAATTTTCGCCCAAATACGCCCATATGGCCCCAACTCGGCTCGAAATTCGCCCAAAAACTTAGTGTTCCAAATCCGGTTTTAAGTGTGCGGAATCGATTAGGCACATCAAAACTATATAAAATCTGTTAAAACAGCGCGAAAATACGAAATTATAATTTTCGCGCAACGCCCATATGGCCCCAACTCGGCTCGAAATTCGCCCAAAAACTTAGTGTTCCAAATCCGGTTTTAAGTGTGCGGAATCGATTAGGCACATCAAAACTATATAAAATCCGTTAAAACAGCGCGAAAATACGAAATTATAATTTTCGCCCAAATACGCCCATATGGCCCCAACTCGGCTCGAAAGTCGCCCAAAAACTTAGTGTTCCAAATCCGGTTTTAAGTGTGCGGAATCGATTAGGCACATCAAAACTATATAAAATCCGTTAAAACAGCGCGAAAATACGAAATTATAATTTTCGCCCAAATACGCCCATATGGCCCCAACTCGGCTCAAAATTCGCCCAAAAACTTAGTGTTCCAAATCCGGTTTTAAGTGTGCGGAATCGATTAGGCACATCAAAACTATATAAAATCCGTTAAAACAGCGCGAAAATACGAAATTATAATTTTCGCCCAAATACGCCCATATGGCCCCAACTCGGCTCGAAATTCGCCCAAAAACTTAGTGTTCCAAATCCGGTTTTAAGTGTGCGGAATCGATAAGGCACATCAAAACTATATAAAATCCGTTAAAACAGCGCGAAAATACGAAATTATAATTTTCGCCCAAATACGCCCATATGGCCCCAACTCGGTTCGAAATTCGCCCAAAACCTTTGTGTTCCAAATCCGGTTTAAAGTGTGCGGAATCGATTAGGCACATCAAAACTATATAAAATCCGTTAAAACAGCGCGAAAATATGAAATTATAATTTTCGCCCAAAAACGCCCATATGGCCCCAACTCGGCCCGAAATTCGCCCAAAAACTTAATGTTCCAAATCCGGTTTTAAGTGTGCGGAATCGATTAGGCACATCAAAACTATATAAAATCCGTTAAAACAGCGCGAAAATACGAAATTATAATTTTCGCCCAAATACGCCCATATGGCCCCAACTCGGCCCGAAATTCGCCCAAAAACTTAATGTTCCAAATCCGGTTTTAAGTGTGCGGAATCGATTAGGCACATCAAAACTATATAAAATCCGTTAAAACAGCGCGAAAATACGAAATTATAATTTTCGCCCAAATACGCCCATATGGCCCCAACTCGGCTCGAAATTCGCCCATAAACTTAGTGTTCCAAATCCGGTTTTAAGTGTGCGGAATCGATTAGGCACATCAAAACTATATAAAATCCGTTAAAACAGCGCGAAAATACGAAATTATAATTTTCGCCCAAATACGCCCATATGGCCTCAACTCGGCTCGAAATTCGCCCAAAAACTTAGTGTTCCAAATCCGGTTTTAAGTGTGCGGAATCGATTAGGCACATCAAAACTATATTAAATCCGTTAAAACAGCGCGAAAATACGAAATTATAATTTTCGCCCAAATACGCCCATATGGCCCCAACTCGGCTCGAAAGTCGCCCAAAACCTTAGTGTTCCAAATCCGGTTTTAAGTGTGCGGAATCGATTAGGCACATCAAAACTATATAAAATCCGTTAAAACAGCGCGAAAATACGAAATTATAATTTTCGCCCAAATACGCCCATATGGCCTCAACTCGGCTCGAAATTCGCCCAAAAACTTAGTGTTCCAAATCCGGTTTTAAGTGTGCTGAATCGATTAGGCACATCAAAACTATATAAAATCCGTTAAAACAGCGCGAAAATACGAAATTATAATTTTCGCCCAAATACGCCCATATGGCCTCAACTCGGCTCGAAATAAAAACTTAGTGTTCCAAATCCGGTTTTAAGTGTGCGGAATCGATTAGGCACATCAAAACTATATAAAATCCGTTAAAACAGCGCGAAAATACGAAATTATAATTTTCGCCCAAATACGCCCATATGGCCCCACTTCGGCTTGAAATTCGCCCAAAAACTTAGTGTTCCAAATCCGGTTTTAAGTGTGCGGAATCGATTAGGCACATCAAAACTATATAAAATCCGTTAAAACAGCGCGAAAATACGAAATTATAATTTTCGCCCAAATACGCCCATATGGCCCCAACTCGGCCCGAAATTCGCCCAAAAACTTAATGTTCCAAATCCGGTTTTAAATGTGCGGAATCGATTAGGCACATCAAAACTATATAAAATCCGTTAAAACAGCGCGAAAATACGAAATTATAATTTTCGCCCAAATACGCCCATATGGCCCCAACTCGGCTCGAAATTCGCCCAAAAACTTAGTGTTCCAAATCCGGTTTTAAGTGTGCGGAATCGATTAGGCACATCAAAACTATATAAAATCCGTTAAAACAGCGCGAAAATACGAAATTATAATTTTCGCCCAAATACGCCCATATGGCCCCAACTCGGCTCGAAATTCGCCCAAAAACTTAGTGTTCCAAATCCGGTTTTAAGTGTGCGGAATCGATTAGGCACATCAAAACTATATAAAATCCGTTAAAACAGCGCGAAAATACGAAATTATAATTTTCGCCCAAATACGCCCATATGGCCCCACTTCGGCTTGAAATTCGCCCAAAAACTTAGTGTTCCAAATCCGGTTTTAAGTGTGCGGAATCGATTAGGCACATCAAAACTATATAAAATCCGTTAAAACAGCGCGAAAATACGAAATTATAATTTTCGCCCAAATACGCCCATATGGCCCCAACTCGGCCCGAAATTCGCCCAAAAACTTAATGTTCCAAATCCGGTTTTAAATGTGCGGAATCGATTAGGCACATCAAAACTATATAAAATCCGTTAAAACAGCGCGAAAATACGAAATTATAATTTTCGCCCAAATACGCCCATATGGCCCCAACTCGGCTCGAAATTCGCCCAAAAACTTAGTGTTCCAAATCCGGTTTTAAGTGTGCGGAATCGATTAGGCACATCAAAACTATATAAAATCCGTTAAAACAGCGCGAAAATACGAAATTATAATTTTCGCCCAAATACGCCCATATGGCCCCACTTCGGCTTGAAATTCGCCCAAAAACTTAGTGTTCCAAATCCGGTTTTAAGTGTGCGGAATCGATTAGGCACATCAAAACTATATTAAATCCGTTAAAACAGCGCGAAAATATGAAATTATTATTTTCGCCCAAAAACGCCCATATGGCCCCAACTCGGCCCGAAATTCGCCCAAAAACTTAATGTTCCAAATCCGGTTTTAAATGTGCGGAATCGATTAGGCACATCAAAACTATATAAAATCCGTTAAAACAGCGCGAAAATACGAAATTATAATTTTCGCCTAAATACGCCCATATGGCCCCAACTCGGCTCGAAATTCGCCCAAAAACTTAGTGTTCCAAATCCGGTTTTAAGTGTGCGGAATCGATTAGGCACATCAAAACTATATAAAATCCGTTAAAACAGCGCGAAAATACGAAATTATAATTTTCGCCCAAATACGCCCATATGGCCCCAACTCGGCTCGAAATTCGCCCAAAAACTTAGTGTTCCAAATCCGGTTTTAAGTGTGCGGAATCGATTAGGCACATCAAAACTATATAAAATCCGTTAAAACAGCGCGAAAATACGAAATTATAATTTTCGCCCAAATACGCCCATATGGCCTCAACTCGGCTCGAAATAAAAACTTAGTGTTCCAAATCCGGTTTTAAGTGTGCGGAATCGATTAGGCACATCAAAACTATATAAAATCCGTTAAAACAGCGCGAAAATATGAAATTATTATTTTCGCCCAAAAACGCCCATATGGCCCCAACTCGGCCCGAAATTCGCCCAAAAACTTAATGTTCCAAATCCGGTTTTAAGTGTGCGGAATCGATTAGGCACATCAAAACTATATAAAATCCGTTAAAACAGCGCGAAAATACGAAATTATAATTTTCGCCCAAATACGCCCATATGGCCCCAACTCGGCTCGAAATTCGCCCAAAAACTTAGTGTTCCAAATCCGGTTTTAAGTGTGCGGAATCGATAAGGCACATCAAAACTATATAAAATCCGTTAAAACAGCGCGAAAATACGAAATTATAATTTTCGCCCAAATACGCCCATATGGCCCCAACTCGGCTCGAAATTCGCCCAAAAACTTAGTGTTCCAAATCCGGTTTTAAGTGTGCGGAATCGATTAGGCACATCAAAACTATATAAAATCCGTTAAAACAGCGCGAAAATACGAAATTATAATTTTCGCCCAAATACGCCCATATGGCCTCAACTCGGCTCGAAATAAAAACTTAGTGTTCCAAATCCGGTTTTAAGTGTGCGGAATCGATTAGGCACATCAAAACTATATAAAATCCGTTAAAACAGCGCGAAAATATGAAATTATTATTTTCGCCCAAAAACGCCCATATGGCCCCAACTCGGCCCGAAATTCGCCCAAAAACTTAATGTTCCAAATCCGGTTTTAAGTGTGCGGAATCGATTAGGCACATCAAAACTATATAAAATCCGTTAAAACAGCGCGAAAATACGAAATTATAATTTTCGCCCAAATACGCCCATATGGCCCCACTTCGGCTTGAAATTCGCCCAAAAACTTAGTGTTCCAAATCCGGTTTTAAGTGTGCGGAATCGATTAGGCACATCAAAACTATATTAAATCCGTTAAAACAGCGCGAAAATATGAAATTATAATTTTCGCCCAAATACGCCCATATGGCCCCAACTCGGCTCGAAATTCGCCCAAAAACTTAGTGTTCCAAATCCGGTTTTAAGTGTGCGGAATCGATTAGGCACATCAAAACTATATAAAATCCGTTAAAACAGCGCGAAAATACGAAATTATAATTTTCGCCCAAATACGCCCATATGGCCCCAACTCGGCTCGAAATTCGCCCAAAACCTTAGTGTTCCAAATCCGGTTTTAAGTGTGCGGAATCGATTAGGCACATCAAAACTATATAAAATCCGTTAAAACAGCGCGAAAATACGAAATTATAATTTTCGCCCAAATACGCCCATATGGCCCCAACTCGGCTCGAAATTCGCCCAAAAACTTAGTGTTCCAAATCCGGTTTTAAGTGTGCGGAATCGATTAGGCACATCAAAACTATATAAAATCCGTTAAAACAGCGCGAAAATACGAAATAATAATTTTCGCCCAAATACGCCCATATGGCCCCAACTCGGCTCGAAATTCGCCCAAAAACTTAGTGTTCCAAATCCGGTTTTAAGTGTGCGGAATCGATTAGGCACATCAAAACTATATAAAATCCGTTAAAACAGCGCGAAAATACGAAATTATAATTTTCGCGCAACGCCCATATGGCCCCAACTCGGCTCGAAATTCGCCCAAAAACTTAGTGTTCCAAATCCGGTTTTAAGTGTGCGGAATCGATTAGGCACATCAAAACTATATAAAATCCGTTAAAACAGCGCGAAAATACGAAATTATAATTTTCGCCCAAATACGCCCATATGGCCCCAACTCGGCTCGAAAGTCGCCCAAAAACTTAGTGTTCCAAATCCGGTTTTAAGTGTGCGGAATCGATTAGGCACATCAAAACTATATAAAATCCGTTAAAACAGCGCGAAAATACGAAATTATAATTTTCGCCCAAATACGCCCATATGGCCCCAACTCTGCTCAAAATTCGCCCAAAAACTTAGTGTTCCAAATCCGGTTTTAAGTGTGCGGAATCGATTAGGCACATCAAAACTATATAAAATCCGTTAAAACAGCGCGAAAATACGAAATTATAATTTTCGCCCAAATACGGCCCATATGGCCCCAACTCGGCTCGAAATTCGCCCAAAAACTTAGTGTTCCAAATCCGGTTTTAAGTGTGCGGAATCGATAAGGCACATCAAAACTATATAAAATCCGTTAAAACAGCGCGAAAATACGAAATTATAATTTTCGCCCAAATACGCCCATATGGCCCCAACTCGGTTCGAAATTCGCCCAAAACCTTTGTGTTCCAAATCCGGTTTTAAGTGTGCGGAATCGATTAGGCACATCAAAACTATATAAAATCCGTTAAAACAGCGCGAAAATATGAAATTATAATTTTCGCCCAAAAACGCCCATATGGCCCCAACTCGGCCCGAAATTCGCCCAAAAACTTAATGTTCCAAATCCGGTTTTAAGTGTGCGGAATCGATTAGGCACATCAAAACTATATAAAATCCGTTAAAACAGCGCGAAAATACGAAATTATAATTTTCGCCCAAATACGCCCATATGGCCCCAACTCGGCCCGAAATTCGCCCAAAAACTTAATGTTCCAAATCCGGTTTTAAGTGTGCGGAATCGATTAGGCACATCAAAACTATATAAAATCCGTTAAAACAGCGCAAAAATACGAAATTATAATTTTCGCCCAAATACGCCCATATGGCCCCAACTCGGCTCGAAATTCGCCCATAAACTTAGTGTTCCAAATCCGGTTTTAAGTGTGCGGAATCGATTAGGCACATCAAAACTATATAAAATCCGTTAAAACAGCGCGAAAATACGAAATTATAATTTTCGCCCAAATACGCCCATATGGCCCCAACTCGGCTCGAAATTCGCCCAAAAACTTAGTGTTCCAAATCCGGTTTTAAGTGTGCGGAATCGATTAGGCACATCAAAACTATATAAAATCCGTTAAAACAGCGCGAAAATACGAAATTATAATTTTCGCCCAAATACGCCCATATGGCCTCAACTCGGCTCGAAATTCGCCCAAAAACTTAGTGTTCCAAATCCGGTTTTAAGTGTGCGGAATCGATTAGGCACATCAAAACTATATTAAATCCGTTAAAACAGCGCGAAAATACGAAATTATAATTTTCGCCCAAATAAGCCCGTATGGCCCCAACTCGGCTCGAAATTCGCCCAAAAACTTAGTGTTCCAAATCCGGTTTTAAGTGTGCGGAATCGATTAGGCACATCAAAACTATATAAAATCCGTTAAAACAGCGCGAAAATACGAAATAATAATTTTCGCCCAAATACGCCCATATGGCCCCAACTCGGCTCGAAATTCGCCCAAAAACTTAGTGTTCCAAATCCGGTTTTAAGTGTGCGGAATCGATTAGGCACATCAAAACTATATAAAATCCGTTAAAACAGCGCGAAAATACGAAATTATAATTTTCGCGCAACGCCCATATGGCCCCAACTCGGCTCGAAATTCGCCCAAAAACTTAGTGTTCCAAATACGGTTTTAAGTGTGCGGAATCGATTAGGCACATCAAAACTATATAAAATCCGTTAAAACAGCGCGAAAATACGAAATTATAATTTTCGCCCAAATACGCCCATATGGCCCCAACTCGGCTCGAAAGTCGCCCAAAAACTTAGTGTTCCAAATCCGGTTTTAAGTGTGCGGAATCGATTAGGCACATCAAAACTATATAAAATCCGTTAAAACAGCGCGAAAATACGAAATTATAATTTTCGCCCAAATACGCCCATATGGCCCCAACTCGGCTCAAAATTCGCCCAGAAACTTAGTGTTCCAAATCCGGTTTTAAGTGTGCGGAATCGATTAGGCACATCAAAACTATATAAAATCCGTTAAAACAGCGCGAAAATACGAAATTATAATTTTCGCCTAAATACGCCCATATGGCCTCAACTCGGCTCGAAATAAAAACTTAGTGTTCCAAATCCGGTTTTAAGTGTGCGGAATCGATTAGGCACATCAAAACTATATAAAATCCGTTAAAACAGCGCGAAAATACGAAATTATAATTTTTGCCCAAATACGCCCATATGGCCCCAACTCGGCTCGAAATTCGCCCAAAAACTTAGTGTTCCAAATCCGGTTTTAAGTGTGCGGAATCGATTAGGCACATCAAAACTATATAAAATCCGTTAAAACAGCGCGAAAATACGAAATTATAATTTTCGCCCAAATACGCCCATATGGCCTCAACTCGGCTCGAAATTCGCCCAAAAACTTAGTGTTCCAAATCCGGTTTTAAGTGTGCTGAATCGATTAGGCACATCAAAACTATATAAAATCCGTTAAAACAGCGCGAAAATACGAAATTATAATTTTCGCCCAAATACGCCCATATGGCCTCAACTCGGCTCGAAATAAAAACTTAGTGTTCCAAATCCGGTTTTAAGTGTGCGGAATCGATTAGAAAGAAAGAAAGAAGAAAGAAAAGGTATTTATTTTAACACACGCAAACATACAAAAGTCGCACAAAGCAAACATAATAAACAAAAAAAAAATATATAAGAAAAATTTAAATAACAGAAAAAAGATACATACAAAATAAATAATAGAGAAGAAAAGCAGACTAATACATGTCTGCGTGGGCCAAAAATGGTCGCTATTTCAGCAAAAAGCCACAACAGGATGCTGTGGCGCTGATTTTCAAATAGGACCATCAGTGACTCACGCACGAAACAAAAAAAAAAAAAACAAACTGATAATACATGCTGGAATATACAAATAAATAATAATACAAAAAAAGAAAGAAATTAAGTACACCAAACATACAAAAATAAATTAAAATAAATAAAAACAAAGTTAAAAAGCCCAAGTAGCCAAAGCGAATTTGCAAAGTCGCGAACGCAGCCGAGCACAACCAATACAAACATAGAACATGAACACACACTACGATGAACGAACACAAAGTTTAAATTCAAACCGGAAGAAATAGGTACTTCTACTCGGCTAAGTATTCTATATTTTTAAGGCAGGCACAGCTATTTTCAAGCGAAATATTACCTAAAATTAAAGCTAGCAAAAGCATTTGTCTAGGCATGATGTGCAGTGAGTGAAACAAATACTAATTATTATAATTACCTACTTAGCATAAACATAAAATTATAAACGAAGCCATTCATAACTACAGGTAAACAAAAAAAAAAAAGTGGAGGCTTTCGCATGGTGGAAAAGTTATGACAACCCTCAAGCAAATAAGTGCAGCAACAAAAAGTAAGTGGTTTTATTTAAATGCTTACTTATGTATTTAAATAAAAAATAATTAATATAAATCTAAATATTGTTATGTCCTAATAAGGTCTAATATAACTATATAATTATACACAATTACCGGAAGATGTACTGAGCTTCGGACTTTTGCTCCTGTAGCAAAAGTTGAGAGTACATCTTTCTAAAGGAAGATTTTGTTTTAAGGGCACGCAAAGGGGGAGGAATATTATTCCAGCAGTGCGAAGCCGCATAACGAAAGGAACCACGAAACGCCATGGTTCTGTGAGAAGGAATTGAAAAAACACTGGTTGATTTTCTGTTCGGAAGGTTAGTATTAATCCTTGAAGGAATTGAAAAAACACTGGTTGATTTTCTGTTCGGAAGGTTAGTATTAATCCTTGATTTAATTATTTAATTAATTTATCACAGAGATAAGAAGGGGACTTAGTGGAGAGTAAACCAAAGAGAAGGGAAGCGAGATGTACTTTTCTTCGAGCAGACATTTTCAGCATATTAGAGCCATTTAAGAAGGGAGTTATATGGGTTCGAGGTGGGACAAAAAAACAGAAGCGGGCACATGCGTTTTGTATTCTTTGAATAAGCTTTTCAGTTCTTTTTAATAGACATGGCCCGAAAACTGTATCACAATAGTTAAGCTTAGACAAGACCAATGATTCACACAATCTAATCCGCAGGTGTTCATTGAGATAGGGACGAATATTATATAGTATTTTAAGTCTGAAAAAGCAATTTCTGACACACTCAGCTATATGTGATTCAAAATGTAGGCGATCATCAAGAATCACTCCAAGGTTACGGGCCTCAAAAACCTGTTCAATGGGCTCATTATTAATTGTTATTATGAGAGCAGACCTATCTAATTTTGAAAGGTTAGTTTTGGAGCCAAAAACCATGAACTATGTCTTGGGGGGGGGGGGAGGCGATTAGGCACATCAAAACTATATAAAATCCGTTAAAACAGCGCGAAAATACGAAATTATAATTTTCGCCCAAATACGCCCATATGGCCCCACTTCGGCTTGAAATTCGCCCAAAAACTTAGTGTTCCAAATCCGGTTTTAAGTGTGCGGAATCGATTAGGCACATCAAAACTATATAAAATCCGTTAAAACAGCGCGAAAATACGAAATTATAATTTTCGCCCAAATACGCCCATATGGCCTAAACTCGGCTCGAAATAAAAACTTAGTGTTCCAAATCCGGTTTTAAGTGTGCGGAATCGATTAGGCACATCAAAACTATATAAAATCCGTTAAAACAGCGCGAAAATACGAAATTATAATTTTCGCCAAAATACGCCCATATGGCCCCAACTCGGCCCGAAATTCGCCCAAAAACTTAATGTTCCAAATCCGGTTTTAAGTGTGCGGAATCGATTAGGCACATCAAAACTATATAAAATCCGTTAAAACAGCGCGAAAATACGAAATTATAATTTTCGCGCAACGCCCATATGGCCCCAACTCCGCTCGAAATTCGCCCAAAAACTTAGTGTTCCAAATCCGGTTTTAAGTGTGCGGAATCGATTAGGCACATCAAAACTATATAAAATCCGTTAAAACAGCGCGAAAATACGAAATTATAATTTTCGCCCAAATACGCCCATATGGCCCCAACTCGGCCCGAAATTCGCCCAAAAACTTAATGTTCCATATCCGGTTTTAAGTGTGCGGAATCGATTAGGCACATCAAAACTATATAAAATCCGTTAAAACAGCGCGAAAATACGAAATTATAATTTTCGCCCAAATACGCCCATATGGCCCCAACTCGGCTCGAAATTCGCCCATAAACTTAGTGTTCCAAATCCGGTTTTAAGTGTGCGGAATCGATTAGGCACATCAAAACTATATAAAATCCGTTAAAACAGCGCGAAAATACGAAATTATAATTTTCGCCCAAATACGCCCATATGGCCCCAACTCGGCTCGAAATTCGCCCAAAAACTTAGTGTTCCAAATCCGGTTTTAAGTGTGCGGAATCGATTAGGCACATCAAAACTATATAAAATCCGTTAAAACAGCGCGAAAATACGAAATTATAATTTTCGCCCAAATACGCCCATATGGCCTCAACTCGGCTCGAAATTCGCCCAAAAACTTAGTGTTCCAAATCCGGTTTTAAGTGTGCGGAATCGATTAGGCACATCAAAACTATATTAAATCCGTTAAAACAGCGCGAAAATACGAAATTATAATTTTCGCCCAAATACGCCCATATGGCCCCAACTCGGCTCGAAATTCGCCCAAAACCTTAGTGTTCCAAATCCGGTTTTAAGTGTGCGGAATCGATTAGGCACATCAAAACTATATAAAATCCGTTAAAACAGCGCGAAAATACGAAATTATAATTTTCGCCCAAATACGCCCATATGGCCCCAACTCGGCTCAAAATTCGCCCAGAAACTTAGTGTTCCAAATCCGGTTTTAAGTGTGCGGAATCGATTAGGCACATCAAAACTATATAAAATCCGTTAAAACAGCGCGAAAATACGAAATTATAATTTTCGCCTAAATACGCCCATATGGCCTCAACTCGGCTCGAAATAAAAACTTAGTGTTCCAAATCCGGTTTTAAGTGTGCGGAATCGATTAGGCACATCAAAACTATATAAAATCCGTTAAAACAGCGCGAAAATACGAAATTATAATTTTTGCCCAAATACGCCCATATGGCCCCAACTCGGCTCGAAATTCGCCCAAAAACTTAGTGTTCCAAATCCGGTTTTAAGTGTGCGGAATCGATTAGGCACATCAAAACTATATAAAATCCGTTAAAACAGCGCGAAAATACGAAATTATAATTTTCGCCCAAATACGCCCATATGGCCTCAACTCGGCTCGAAATTCGCCCAAAAACTTAGTGTTCCAAATCCGGTTTTAAGTGTGCTGAATCGATTAGGCACATCAAAACTATATAAAATCCGTTAAAACAGCGCGAAAATACGAAATTATAATTTTCGCCCAAATACGCCCATATGGCCTCAACTCGGCTCGAAATAAAAACTTAGTGTTCCAAATCCGGTTTTAAGTGTGCGGAATCGATTAGGCACATCAAAACTATATAAAATCCGTTAAAACAGCGCGAAAATACGAAATTATAATTTTCGCCCAAATACGCCCATATGGCCTAAACTCGGCTCGAAATAAAAACTTAGTGTTCCAAATCCGGTTTTAAGTGTGCGGAATCGATTAGGCACATCAAAACTATATAAAATCCGTTAAAACAGCGCGAAAATACGAAATTATAATTTTCGCCAAAATACGCCCATATGGCCCCAACTCGGCCCGAAATTCGCCCAAAAACTTAATGTTCCATATCCGGTTTTAAGTGTGCGGAATCGATTAGGCACATCAAAACTATATAAAATCCGTTAAAACAGCGCGAAAATACGAAATTATAATTTTCGCCCAAATACGCCCATATGGCCCCAACTCGGCTCGAAATTCGCCCAAAAACTTAGTGTTCCAAATCCGGTTTTAAGTGTGCGGAATCGATTAGGCACATCAAAACTATATAAAATCCGTTAAAACAGCGCGAAAATACGAAATTATAATTTTCGCCCAAATACGCCCATATGGCCTCAACTCGGCTCGAAATTCGCCCAAAAACTTAGTGTTCCAAATCCGGTTTTAAGTGTGCGGAATCGATTAGGCACATCAAAACTATATTAAATCCGTTAAAACAGCGCGAAAATACGAAATTATAATTTTCGCCCAAATACGCCCATATGGCCCCAACTCGGCTCGAAATTCGCCCAAAACCTTAGTGTTCCAAATCCGGTTTTAAGTGTGCGGAATCGATTAGGCACATCAAAACTATATAAAATCCGTTAAAACAGCGCGAAAATACGAAATTATAATTTTCGCCCAAATACGCCCATATGGCCCCAACTCGGCTCAAAATTCGCCCAGAAACTTAGTGTTCCAAATCCGGTTTTAAGTGTGCGGAATCGATTAGGCACATCAAAACTATATAAAATCCGTTAAAACAGCGCGAAAATACGAAATTATAATTTTCGCCTAAATACGCCCATATGGCCTCAACTCGGCTCGAAATAAAAACTTAGTGTTCCAAATCCGGTTTTAAGTGTGCGGAATCGATTAGGCACATCAAAACTATATAAAATCCGTTAAAACAGCGCGAAAATACGAAATTATAATTTTTGCCCAAATACGCCCATATGGCCCCAACTCGGCTCGAAATTCGCCCAAAAACTTAGTGTTCCAAATCCGGTTTTAAGTGTGCGGAATCGATTAGGCACATCAAAACTATATAAAATCCGTTAAAACAGCGCGAAAATACGAAATTATAATTTTCGCCCAAATACGCCCATATGGCCTCAACTCGGCTCGAAATTCGCCCAAAAACTTAGTGTTCCAAATCCGGTTTTAAGTGTGCTGAATCGATTAGGCACATCAAAACTATATAAAATCCGTTAAAACAGCGCGAAAATACGAAATTATAATTTTCGCCCAAATACGCCCATATGGCCTCAACTCGGCTCGAAATAAAAACTTAGTGTTCCAAATCCGGTTTTAAGTGTGCGGAATCGATTAGGCACATCAAAACTATATAAAATCCGTTAAAACAGCGCGAAAATACGAAATTATAATTTTCGCCCAAATACGCCCATATGGCCTAAACTCGGCTCGAAATAAAAACTTAGTGTTCCAAATCCGGTTTTAAGTGTGCGGAATCGATTAGGCACATCAAAACTATATAAAATCCGTTAAAACAGCGCGAAAATACGAAATTATAATTTTCGCCAAAATACGCCCATATGGCCCCAACTCGGCCCGAAATTCGCCCAAAAACTTAATGTTCCATATCCGGTTTTAAGTGTGCGGAATCGATTAGGCACATCAAAACTATATAAAATCCGTTAAAACAGCGCGAAAATACGAAATTATAATTTTCGCCCAAATACGCCCATATGGCCCCAACTCGGCTCGAAATTCGCCCAAAAACTTAGTGTTCCAAATCCGGTTTTAAGTGTGCGGAATCGATTAGGCACATCAAAACTATATAAAATCCGTTAAAACAGCGCGAAAATACGAAATTATAATTTTCGCCCAAATACGCCCATATGGCCTCAACTCGGCTCGAAATTCGCCCAAAAACTTAGTGTTCCAAATCCGGTTTTAAGTGTGCGGAATCGATTAGGCACATCAAAACTATATTAAATCCGTTAAAACAGCGCGAAAATACGAAATTATAATTTTCGCCCAAATACGCCCATATGGCCCCAACTCGGCTCGAAATTCGCCCAAAACCTTAGTGTTCCAAATCCGGTTTTAAGTGTGCGGAATCGATTAGGCACATCAAAACTATATAAAATCCGTTAAAACAGCGCGAAAATACGAAATTATAATTTTCGCCCAAATACGCCCATATGGCCTCAACTCGGCTCGAAATTCGCCCAAAAACTTAGTGTTCCAAATCCGGTTTTAAGTGTGCGGAATCGATTAGGCACATCAAAACTATATAAAATCCGTTAAAACAGCGCGAAAATACGAAATAATAATTTTCGCCCAAATACGCCCATATGGCCCCAACTCGGCTCGAAATTCGCCCAAAAACTTAGTGTTCCAAATCCGGTTTTAAGTGTGCGGAATCGATTAGGCACATCAAAACTATATAAAATCCGTTAAAACAGCGCGAAAATACGAAATTATAATTTTCGCCCAAATACGCCCATATGGCCCCAACTCGGCCCGAAATTCGCCCAAAAACTTACCGTCTTACCATAAATCGATGTTTAAACACTCTCTAGACCACTCTTCAGTCAAACACGATTTTGGCATGTTAGACCGTGTTTGAATTTTTCTTACCACAAATCGTTGTCTTGCTCTTGTCTTGAGAAAAATGGTTTTACTCATAGAATAAGGATCACGATAATGTTTCTCTCTGGTTTTAATAAAATACGTATGGCAATACATAAACGCGTTACGTTATATGCAGGACAAGTTGAGTACAACATAAACAAATGTATCTCAAAAGTTGATAATAATTATTGAATTAAGTTATTAATTGATATAATTTATTTTTAAAAGTATTATTGTCTATAAATATAATTGTTGATTGAAGAAACAGTGAACTAATTACTTGATATTTTCATTCTCAAAGATCGTTTAATCCGTAAAGGAACGTTTTTTGAATTGACTGTTGATCGACGTTGTCTGACTGACTTATGTCATGTGTGACTATTTATTCAATCGACGTTGTGTTTAATTTTATATTTTCGTACAATTTTAAATAGTTAAAACATGCAGAGTAGCAATTAATGGATTTGTACCGTTGCGTTGCGTTTGTACCGAAAACATGAGCAGTCGTGTCGTGCCGCAACAACTGCCTCAATGTTCGGCAGAATAATCATTTTGTCACTACTATCAACAAAGGCGAGTTACGTGAGCTACCCAACAAGCCTCATCTGGTGCGTACTATTGAGGTTAAGAGCGTAGCTGCACCGAAGAAACAGCGAACAACAGTCAGTGCAGCAGAGAAAGGCGACGTGGATGGCTTCACCCTGGTGGAGAGGAAACGTCGACCGTATCCGTCCCGTAACCGACGTGGTATCGCCCCTGCTACAGCAACAGAGGTCACCTTACGTGTTGTGGAGCCTACCTGCACCGTATCGTTTACTTCAAGTACCTACGAAGTACACGGACATGTTCCTCATATATTTGAATGATTTTATATGTTCGCGTGGTTTGAGAGGCCTTACCTTACCGTAACACAGTTTGTAACTAGCACGGGAGGTAGGGTCTCGAGAGGGGTCTCTCTTAGAATATAATGTACTTAGTCTAATTAAATAAATTGAATTCAATGACACAATGCAGTTCTTTCATTAGAATATAATTACATTAATACGTTTCGAATAGTTTTTTTTACATCTTTTCATATTCTCGCCGTTTTGGAGTTTGTGCACTAGCGCCATCAAGCGGCACCTTGTAGTAACAATATAGCAAAGAGGTTGAATAACAAACTAAAGAGGTCATAATATCATAATCGATATAAAATCACGTTGACGTTTCAAATCAGCTGATACAAATTCAGGCGGCCATTTTAGAAATAGCTTTAGACAAGGGCATCAGAGTTTTTAGGTAGACTGTCATTTCAGACACTGCCTATACCAATTTTAGAGGTAAACATCGATTTGTGGTACATTTTTTTGTAAAAATCATTTTAAACTATGTTTCAAATTTAGACTTCGTTTTGTGGTAAGACCGTTAATGTTCCAAATCCGGTTTTAAATGTGCGGAATCGATTAGGCACATCAAAACTATATAAAATCCGTTAAAACAGCGCGAAAATACGAAATTATAATTTTCGCCCAAATACGCCCATATGGCCCCAACTCGGCTCGAAATTCGCCCAAAAACTTAGTGTTCCAAATCCGGTTTTAAGTGTGCGGAATCGATTAGGCACATCAAAACTATATAAAATCCGTTAAAACAGCGCGAAAATACGAAATTATAATTTTCGCCCAAATACGCCCGTATGGCCCCAACTCGGCTCGAAATTCGCCCAAAAACTTAGTGTTCCAAATCCGGTTTTAAGTGTGCGGAATCGATTAGGCACATCAAAACTATATAAAATCCGTTAAAACAGCGCGAAAATACGAAATAATAATTTTCGCCCAAATACGCCCATATGGCCCCAACTCGGCTCGAAATTCGCCCAAAAACTTAGTGTTCCAAATCCGGTTTTAAGTGTGCGGAATCGATTAGGCACATCAAAACTATATAAAATCCGTTAAAACAGCGCGAAAATACGAAATTATAATTTTCGCGCAACGCCCATATGGCCCCAACTCGGCTCGAAATTCGCCCAAAAACTTAGTGTTCCAAATCCGGTTTTAAGTGTGCGGAATCGATTAGGCACATCAAAACTATATAAAATCCGTTAAAACAGCGCGAAAATACGAAATTATAATTTTCGCCCAAATACGCCCATATGGCCCCAACTCGGCTCGAAAGTCGCCCAAAAACTTAGTGTTCCAAATCCGGTTTTAAGTGTGCGGAATCGATTAGGCACATCAAAACTATATAAAATCCGTTAAAACAGCGCGAAAATACGAAATTATAATTTTCGCCCAAATACGCCCATATGGCCCCAACTCGGCTCAAAATTCGCCCAGAAACTTAGTGTTCCAAATCCGGTTTTAAGTGTGCGGAATCGATTAGGCACATCAAAACTATATAAAATCCGTTAAAACAGCGCGAAAATACGAAATTATAATTTTCGCCTAAATACGCCCATATGGCCTCAACTCGGCTCGAAATAAAAACTTAGTGTTCCAAATCCGGTTTTAAGTGTGCGGAATCGATTAGGCACATCAAAACTATATAAAATCCGTTAAAACAGCGCGAAAATACGAAATTATAATTTTTGCCCAAATACGCCCATATGGCCCCAACTCGGCTCGAAATTCGCCCAAAAACTTAGTGTTCCAAATCCGGTTTTAAGTGTGCGGAATCGATTAGGCACATCAAAACTATATAAAATCCGTTAAAACAGCGCGAAAATACGAAATTATAATTTTCGCCCAAATACGCCCATATGGCCTCAACTCGGCTCGAAATTCGCCCAAAAACTTAGTGTTCCAAATCCGGTTTTAAGTGTGCTGAATCGATTAGGCACATCAAAACTATATAAAATCCGTTAAAACAGCGCGAAAATACGAAATTATAATTTTCGCCCAAATACGCCCATATGGCCTCAACTCGGCTCGAAATTCGCCCAAAACCTTAGTGTTCCAAATCCGGTTTTAAGTGTGCGGAATCGATTAGGCACATCAAAACTATATAAAATCCGTTAAAACAGCGCGAAAATACGAAATTATAATTTTCGCCCAAATACGCCCATATGGCCTAAACTCGGCTCGAAATAAAAACTTAGTGTTCCAAATCCGGTTTTAAGTGTGCGGAATCGATTAGGCACATCAAAACTATATAAAATCCGTTAAAACAGCGCGAAAATACGAAATTATAATTTTCGCCAAAATACGCCCATATGGCCCCAACTCGGCCCGAAATTCGCCCAAAAACTTAATGTTCCAAATCCGGTTTTAAGTGTGCGGAATCGATTAGGCACATCAAAACTATATAAAATCCGTTAAAACAGCGCGAAAATACGAAATTATAATTTTCGCGCAACGCCCATATGGCCCCAACTCCGCTCGAAATTCGCCCAAAAACTTAGTGTTCCAAATCCGGTTTTAAGTGTGCGGAATCGATTAGGCACATCAAAACTATATAAAATCCGTTAAAACAGCGCGAAAATACGAAATTATAATTTTCGCCCAAATACGCCCATATGGCCCCAACTCGGCCCGAAATTCGCCCAAAAACTTAATGTTCCATATCCGGTTTTAAGTGTGCGGAATCGATTAGGCACATCAAAACTATATAAAATCCGTTAAAACAGCGCGAAAATACGAAATTATAATTTTCGCCCAAATACGCCCATATGGCCCCAACTCGGCTCGAAATTCGCCCATAAACTTAGTGTTCCAAATCCGGTTTTAAGTGTGCGGAATCGATTAGGCACATCAAAACTATATAAAATCCGTTAAAACAGCGCGAAAATACGAAATTATAATTTTCGCCCAAATACGCCCATATGGCCCCAACTCGGCTCGAAATTCGCCCAAAAACTTAGTGTTCCAAATCCGGTTTTAAGTGTGCGGAATCGATTAGGCACATCAAAACTATATAAAATCCGTTAAAACAGCGCGAAAATACGAAATTATAATTTTCGCCCAAATACGCCCATATGGCCTCAACTCGGCTCGAAATTCGCCCAAAAACTTAGTGTTCCAAATCCGGTTTTAAGTGTGCGGAATCGATTAGGCACATCAAAACTATATTAAATCCGTTAAAACAGCGCGAAAATACGAAATTATAATTTTCGCCCAAATACGCCCATATGGCCCCAACTCGGCTCGAAATTCGCCCAAAACCTTAGTGTTCCAAATCCGGTTTTAAGTGTGCGGAATCGATTAGGCACATCAAAACTATATAAAATCCGTTAAAACAGCGCGAAAATACGAAATTATAATTTTCGCCCAAATACGCCCATATGGCCCCAACTCGGCTCAAAATTCGCCCAGAAACTTAGTGTTCCAAATCCGGTTTTAAGTGTGCGGAATCGATTAGGCACATCAAAACTATATAAAATCCGTTAAAACAGCGCGAAAATACGAAATTATAATTTTCGCCTAAATACGCCCATATGGCCTCAACTCGGCTCGAAATGAAAACTTAGTGTTCCAAATCCGGTTTTAAGTGTGCGGAATCGATTAGGCACATCAAAACTATATAAAATCCGTTAAAACAGCGCGAAAATACGAAATTATAATTTTTGCCCAAATACGCCCATATGGCCCCAACTCGGCTCGAAATTCGCCCAAAAACTTAGTGTTCCAAATCCGGTTTTAAGTGTGCGGAATCGATTAGGCACATCAAAACTATATAAAATCCGTTAAAACAGCGCGAAAATACGAAATTATAATTTTCGCCCAAATACGCCCATATGGCCTCAACTCGGCTCGAAATTCGCCCAAAAACTTAGTGTTCCAAATCCGGTTTTAAGTGTGCTGAATCGATTAGGCACATCAAAACTATATAAAATCCGTTAAAACAGCGCGAAAATACGAAATTATAATTTTCGCCCAAATACGCCCATATGGCCTCAACTCGGCTCGAAATAAAAACTTAGTGTTCCAAATCCGGTTTTAAGTGTGCGGAATCGATTAGGCACATCAAAACTATATAAAATCCGTTAAAACAGCGCGAAAATACGAAATTATAATTTTCGCCCAAATACGCCCATATGGCCTAAACTCGGCTCGAAATAAAAACTTAGTGTTCCAAATCCGGTTTTAAGTGTGCGGAATCGATTAGGCACATCAAAACTATATAAAATCCGTTAAAACAGCGCGAAAATACGAAATTATAATTTTCGCCAAAATACGCCCATATGGCCCCAACTCGGCCCGAAATTCGCCCAAAAACTTAATGTTCCATATCCGGTTTTAAGTGTGCGGAATCGATTAGGCACATCAAAACTATATAAAATCCGTTAAAACAGCGCGAAAATACGAAATTATAATTTTCGCCCAAATACGCCCATATGGCCCCAACTCGGCTCGAAATTCGCCCAAAAACTTAGTGTTCCAAATCCGGTTTTAAGTGTGCGGAATCGATTAGGCACATCAAAACTATATAAAATCCGTTAAAACAGCGCGAAAATACGAAATTATAATTTTCGCCCAAATACGCCCATATGGCCTCAACTCGGCTCGAAATTCGCCCAATAACTTAGTGTTCCAAATCCGGTTTTAAGTGTGCGGAATCGATTAGGCACATCAAAACTATATTAAATCCGTTAAAACAGCGCGAAAATACGAAATTATAATTTTCGCCCAAATACGCCCATATGGCCCCAACTCGGCTCGAAATTCGCCCAAAACCTTAGTGTTCCAAATCCGGTTTTAAGTGTGCGGAATCGATTAGGCACATCAAAACTATATAAAATCCGTTAAAACAGCGCGAAAATACGAAATTATAATTTTCGCCCAAATACGCCCATATGGCCTCAACTCGGCTCGAAATTCGCCCAAAAACTTAGTGTTCCAAATCCGGTTTTAAGTGTGCGGAATCGATTAGGCACATCAAAACTATATAAAATCCGTTAAAACAGCGCGAAAATACGAAATTATAATTTTCGCCCAAATACGCCCATATGGCCCCAACTCGGCTCGAAATTCGCCCAAAAACTTAGTGTTCCAAATCCGGTTTTAAGTGTGCGGAATCGATTAGGCACATCAAAACTATATAAAATCCGTTAAAACAGCGCGAAAATACGAAATTATAATTTTCGCCCAAATACGCCCATATGGCCCCAACTCGGCCCGAAATTCGCCCAAAAACTTAATGTTCCAAATCCGGTTTTAAATGTGCGGAATCGATTAGGCACATCAAAACTATATAAAATCCGTTAAAACAGCGCGAAAATACGAAATTATAATTTTCGCCCAAATACGCCCATATGGCCCCAACTCGGCTCGAAATTCGCCCAAAAACTTAGTGTTCCAAATCCGGTTTTAAGTGTGCGGAATCGATTAGGCACATCAAAACTATATAAAATCCGTTAAAACAGCGCGAAAATACGAAATTATAATTTTCGCCCAAATACGCCCGTATGGCCCCAACTCGGCTCGAAATTCGCCCAAAAACTTAGTGTTCCAAATCCGGTTTTAAGTGTGCGGAATCGATTAGGCACATCAAAACTATATAAAATCCGTTAAAACAGCGCGAAAATACGAAATAATAATTTTCGCCCAAATACGCCCATATGGCCCCAACTCGGCTCGAAATTCGCCCAAAAACTTAGTGTTCCAAATCCGGTTTTAAGTGTGCGGAATCGATTAGGCACATCAAAACTATATAAAATCCGTTAAAACAGCGCGAAAATACGAAATTATAATTTTCGCGCAACGCCCATATGGCCCCAACTCGGCTCGAAATTCGCCCAAAAACTTAGTGTTCCAAATCCGGTTTTAAGTGTGCGGAATCGATTAGGCACATCAAAACTATATAAAATCCGTTAAAACAGCGCGAAAATACGAAATTATAATTTTCGCCCAAATACGCCCATATGGCCCCAACTCGGCTCGAAAGTCGCCCAAAAACTTAGTGTTCCAAATCCGGTTTTAAGTGTGCGGAATCGATTAGGCACATCAAAACTATATAAAATCCGTTAAAACAGCGCGAAAATACGAAATTATAATTTTCGCCCAAATACGCCCATATGGCCCCAACTCGGCTCAAAATTCGCCCAGAAACTTAGTGTTCCAAATCCGGTTTTAAGTGTGCTGAATCGATTAGGCACATCAAAACTATATAAAATCCGTTAAAACAGCGCGAAAATACGAAATTATAATTTTCGCCCAAATACGCCCATATGGCCCCAACTCGGCTCGAAATTCGCCCAAAAACTTAGTGTTCCAAATCCGGTTTTAAGTGTGCGGAATCGATTAGGCACATCAAAACTATATAAAATCCGTTAAAACAGCGCGAAAATACGAAATTATAATTTTTGCCCAAATACGCCCATATGGCCCCAACTCGGCTCGAAATTCGCCCAAAAACTTAGTGTTCCAAATCCGGTTTTAAGTGTGCGGAATCGATTAGGCACATCAAAACTATATAAAATCCGTTAAAACAGCGCGAAAATACGAAATTATAATTTTCGCCCAAATACGCCCATATGGCCTCAACTCGGCTCGAAATTCGCCCAAAAACTTAGTGTTCCAAATCCGGTTTTAAGTGTGCTGAATCGATTAGGCACATCAAAACTATATAAAATCCGTTAAAACAGCGCGAAAATACGAAATTATAATTTTCGCCCAAATACGCCCATATGGCCTCAACTCGGCTCGAAATTCGCCCAAAAACTTAGTGTTCCAAATCCGGTTTTAAGTGTGCTGAATCGATTAGGCACATCAAAACTATATAAAATCCGTTAAAACAGCGCGAAAATACGAAATTATAATTTTCGCCCAAATACGCCCATATGGCCTCAACTCGGCTCGAAATTCGCCCAAAACCTTAGTGTTCCAAATCCGGTTTTAAGTGTGCGGAATCGATTAGGCACATCAAAACTATATAAAATCCGTTAAAACAGCGCGAAAATACGAAATTATAATTTTCGCCCAAATACGCCCATATGGCCTAAACTCGGCTCGAAATAAAAACTTAGTGTTCCAAATCCGGTTTTAAGTGTGCGGAATCGATTAGGCACATCAAAACTATATAAAATCCGTTAAAACAGCGCGAAAATACGAAATTATAATTTTCGCCAAAATACGCCCATATGGCCCCAACTCGGCCCGAAATTCGCCCAAAAACTTAATGTTCCAAATCCGGTTTTAAGTGTGCGGAATCGATTAGGCACATCAAAACTATATAAAATCCGTTAAAACAGCGCGAAAATACGAAATTATAATTTTCGCGCAACGCCCATATGGCCCCAACTCCGCTCGAAATTCGCCCAAAAACTTAGTGTTCCAAATCCGGTTTTAAGTGTGCGGAATCGATTAGGCACATCAAAACTATATAAAATCCGTTAAAACAGCGCGAAAATACGAAATTATAATTTTCGCCCAAATACGCCCATATGGCCCCAACTCGGCCCGAAATTCGCCCAAAAACTTAATGTTCCATATCCGGTTTTAAGTGTGCGGAATCGATTAGGCACATCAAAACTATATAAAATCCGTTAAAACAGCGCGAAAATACGAAATTATAATTTTCGCCCAAATACGCCCATATGGCCCCAACTCGGCTCGAAATTCGCCCATAAACTTAGTGTTCCAAATCCGGTTTTAAGTGTGCGGAATCGATTAGGCACATCAAAACTATATAAAATCCGTTAAAACAGCGCGAAAATACGAAATTATAATTTTCGCCCAAATACGCCCATATGGCCCCAACTCGGCTCGAAATTCGCCCAAAAACTTAGTGTTCCAAATCCGGTTTTAAGTGTGCGGAATCGATTAGGCACATCAAAACTATATAAAATCCGTTAAAACAGCGCGAAAATACGAAATTATAATTTTCGCCCAAATACGCCCATATGGCCTCAACTCGGCTCGAAATTCGCCCAAAAACTTAGTGTTCCAAATCCGGTTTTAAGTGTGCGGAATCGATTAGGCACATCAAAACTATATTAAATCCGTTAAAACAGCGCGAAAATACGAAATTATAATTTTCGCCCAAATACGCCCATATGGCCCCAACTCGGCTCGAAATTCGCCCAAAACCTTAGTGTTCCAAATCCGGTTTTAAGTGTGCGGAATCGATTAGGCACATCAAAACTATATAAAATCCGTTAAAACAGCGCGAAAATACGAAATTATAATTTTCGCCCAAATACGCCCATATGGCCCCAACTCGGCTCAAAATTCGCCCAGAAACTTAGTGTTCCAAATCCGGTTTTAAGTGTGCGGAATCGATTAGGCACATCAAAACTATATAAAATCCGTTAAAACAGCGCGAAAATACGAAATTATAATTTTCGCCTAAATACGCCCATATGGCCTCAACTCGGCTCGAAATAAAAACTTAGTGTTCCAAATCCGGTTTTAAGTGTGCGGAATCGATTAGGCACATCAAAACTATATAAAATCCGTTAAAACAGCGCGAAAATACGAAATTATAATTTTTGCCCAAATACGCCCATATGGCCCCAACTCGGCTCGAAATTCGCCCAAAAACTTAGTGTTCCAAATCCGGTTTTAAGTGTGCGGAATCGATTAGGCACATCAAAACTATATAAAATCCGTTAAAACAGCGCGAAAATACGAAATTATAATTTTCGCCCAAATACGCCCATATGGCCTCAACTCGGCTCGAAATTCGCCCAAAAACTTAGTGTTCCAAATCCGGTTTTAAGTGTGCTGAATCGATTAGGCACATCAAAACTATATAAAATCCGTTAAAACAGCGCGAAAATACGAAATTATAATTTTCGCCCAAATACGCCCATATGGCCTCAACTCGGCTCGAAATAAAAACTTAGTGTTCCAAATCCGGTTTTAAGTGTGCGGAATCGATTAGGCACATCAAAACTATATAAAATCCGTTAAAACAGCGCGAAAATACGAAATTATAATTTTCGCCCAAATACGCCCATATGGCCTAAACTCGGCTCGAAATAAAAACTTAGTGTTCCAAATCCGGTTTTAAGTGTGCGGAATCGATTAGGCACATCAAAACTATATAAAATCCGTTAAAACAGCGCGAAAATACGAAATTATAATTTTCGCCCAAATACGCCCATATGGCCTCAACTCGGCTCGAAATAAAAACTTAGTGTTCCAAATCCGGTTTTAAGTGTGCGGAATCGATTAGGCACATCAAAACTATATAAAATCCGTTAAAACAGCGCGAAAATACGAAATTATAATTTTCGCCCAAATACGCCCATATGGCCCCACTTCGGCTTGAAATTCGCCCAAACACTTAGTGTTCCAAATCCGGTTTTAAGTGTGCGGAATCGATTAGGCACATCAAAACTATATAAAATCCGTTAAAACAGCGCGAAAATACGAAATTATAATTTTCGCCCAAATACGCCCATATGGCCCCACTTCGGCTTGAAATTCGCCCAAAAACTTAGTGTTCCAAATCCGGTTTTAAGTGTGCGGAATCGATTAGGCACATCAAAACTATATAAAATCCGTTAAAACAGCGCGAAAATACGAAATAATAATTTTCGCCCAAATACGCCCATATGGCCCCAACTCGGCTCGAAATTCGCCCAAAAACTTAGTGTTCCAAATCCGGTTTTAAGTGTGCGGAATCGATTAGGCACATCAAAACTATATAAAATCCGTTAAAACAGCGCGAAAATACGAAATTATAATTTTCGCGCAACGCCCATATGGCCCCAACTCGGCTCGCAATTCGCCCAAAAACTTAGTGTTCCAAATACGGTTTTAAGTGTGCGGAATCGATTAGGCACATCAAAACTATATAAAATCCGTTAAAACAGCGCGAAAATACGAAATTATAATTTTCGCCCAAATACGCCCATATGGCCCCAACTCGGCTCGAAAGTCGCCCAAAAACTTAGTGTTCCAAATCCGGTTTTAAGTGTGCGGAATCGATTAGGCACATCAAAACTATATAAAATCCGTTAAAACAGCGCGAAAATACGAAATTATAATTTTCGCCCAAATACGCCCATATGGCCCCAACTCGGCTCAAAATTCGCCCAGAAACTTAGTGTTCCAAATCCGGTTTTAAGTGTGCGGAATCGATTAGGCACATCAAAACTATATAAAATCCGTTAAAACAGCGCGAAAATACGAAATTATAATTTTCGCCTAAATACGCCCATATGGCCTCAACTCGGCTCGAAATAAAAACTTAGTGTTCCAAATCCGGTTTTAAGTGTGCGGAATCGATTAGGCACATCAAAACTATATAAAATCCGTTAAAACAGCGCGAAAATACGAAATTATAATTTTTGCCCAAATACGCCCATATGGCCCCAACTCGGCTCGAAATTCGCCCAAAAACTTAGTGTTCCAAATCCGGTTTTAAGTGTGCGGAATCGATTAGGCACATCAAAACTATATAAAATCCGTTAAAACAGCGCGAAAATACGAAATAATAATTTTCGCCCAAATACGCCCATATGGCCCCAACTCGGCTCGAAATTCGCCCAAAAACTTAGTGTTCCAAATCCGGTTTTAAGTGTGCGGAATCGATTAGGCACATCAAAACTATATAAAATCCGTTAAAACAGCGCGAAAATACGAAATTATAATTTTCGCGCAACGCCCATATGGCCCCAACTCGGCTCGAAATTCGCCCAAAAACTTAGTGTTCCAAATCCGGTTTTAAGTGTGCGGAATCGATTAGGCACATCAAAACTATATAAAATCCGTTAAAACAGCGCGAAAATACGAAATTATAATTTTCGCCCAAATACGCCCATATGGCCCCAACTCGGCTCGAAAGTCGCCCAAAAACTTAGTGTTCCAAATCCGGTTTTAAGTGTGCGGAATCGATTAGGCACATCAAAACTATATAAAATCCGTTAAAACAGCGCGTAAATACGAAATTATAATTTTCGCCCAAATACGCCCATATGGCCCCAACTCGGCTCAAAATTCGCCCAGAAACTTAGTGTTCCAAATCCGGTTTTAAGTGTGCGGAATCGATTAGGCACATCAAAACTATATAAAATCCGTTAAAACAGCGCGAAAATACGAAATTATAATTTTCGCCTAAATACGCCCATATGGCCTCAACTCGGCTCGAAATAAAAACTTAGTGTTCCAAATCCGGTTTTAAGTGTGCGGAATCGATTAGGCACATCAAAACTATATAAAATCCGTTAAAACAGCGCGAAAATACGAAATTATAATTTTCGCCTAAATACGCCCATATGGCCCCAACTCGGCTCGAAATTCGCCCAAAAACTTAGTGTTCCAAATCCGGTTTTAAGTGTGCGGAATCGATTAGGCACATCAAAACTATATAAAATCCGTTAAAACAGCGCGAAAATACGAAATTATAATTTTCGCCCAAATACGCCCATATGGCCTCAACTCGGCTCGAAATTCGCCCAAAAACTTAGTGTTCCAAATCCGGTTTTAAGTGTGCTGAATCGATTAGGCACATCAAAACTATATAAAATCCGTTAAAACAGCGCGAAAATACGAAATTATAATTTTCGCCCAAATACGCCCATATGGCCCCAACTCGGCTCGAAATTCGCCCAAAAACTTAGTGTTCCAAATCCGGTTTTAAGTGTGCGGAATCGATTAGGCACATCAAAACTATATAAAATCCGTTAAAACAGCGCGAAAATACGAAATAATAATTTTCGCCCAAATACGCCCATATGGCCCCAACTCGGCTCGAAATTCGCCCAAAAACTTAGTGTTCCAAATCCGGTTTTAAGTGTGCGGAATCGATTAGGCACATCAAAACTATATAAAATCCGTTAAAACAGCGCGAAAATACGAAATTATAATTTTCGCGCAACGCCCATATGGCCCCAACTCGGCTCGAAATTCGCCCAAAAACTTAGTGTTCCAAATCCGGTTTTAAGTGTGCGGAATCGATTAGGCACATCAAAACTATATAAAATCCGTTAAAACAGCGCGAAAATACGAAATTATAATTTTCGCCCAAATACGCCCATATGGCCCCAACTCGGCTCGAAATTCGCCCAAAAACTTAGTGTTCCAAATCCGGTTTTAAGTGTGCGGAATCGATTAGGCACATCAAAACTATATAAAATCCGTTAAAACAGCGCGAAAATACGAAATTATAATTTTCGCCCAAATACGCCCATATGGCCCCAACTCGGCTCAAAATTCGCCCAGAAACTTAGTGTTCCAAATCCGGTTTTAAGTGTGCGGAATCGATTAGGCACATCAAAACTATATAAAATCCGTTAAAACAGCGCGAAAATACGAAATTATAATTTTCGCCTAAATACGCCCATATGGCCTCAACTCGGCTCGAAATAAAAACTTAGTGTTCCAAATCCGGTTTAAGTGTGCGGAATCGATTAGGCACATCAAAACTATATAAAATCCGTTAAAACAGCGCGAAAATACGAAATTATAATTTTTGCCCAAATACGCCCATATGGCCCCAACTCGGCTCGAAATTCGCCCAAAAACTTAGTGTTCCAAATCCGGTTTTAAGTGTGCGGAATCGATTAGGCACATCAAAACTATATAAAATCCGTTAAAACAGCGCGAAAATACGAAATTATAATTTTCGCCCAAATACGCCCATATGGCCCCACTTCGGCTTGAAATTCGCCCAAAAACTTAGTGTTCCAAATCCGGTTTTAAGTGTGCGGAATCGATTAGGCACATCAAAACTATATAAAATCCGTTAAAACAGCGCGAAAATACGAAATAATAATTTTCGCCCAAATACGCCCATATGGCCCCAACTCGGCTCGAAATTCGCCCAAAAACTTAGTGTTCCAAATCCGGTTTTAAGTGTGCGGAATCGATTAGGCACATCAAAACTATATAAAATCCGTTAAAACAGCGCGAAAATACGAAATTATAATTTTCGCGCAACGCCCATATGGCCCCAACTCGGCTCGCAATTCGCCCAAAAACTTAGTGTTCCAAATACGGTTTTAAGTGTGCGGAATCGATTAGGCACATCAAAACTATATAAAATCCGTTAAAACAGCGCGAAAATACGAAATTATAATTTTCGCCCAAATACGCCCATATGGCCCCAACTCGGCTCGAAAGTCGCCCAAAAACTTAGTGTTCCAAATCCGGTTTTAAGTGTGCGGAATCGATTAGGCACATCAAAACTATATAAAATCCGTTAAAACAGCGCGAAAATACGAAATTATAATTTTCGCCCAAATACGCCCATATGGCCCCAACTCGGCTCAAAATTCGCCCAGAAACTTAGTGTTCCAAATCCGGTTTTAAGTGTGCGGAATCGATTAGGCACATCAAAACTATATAAAATCCGTTAAAACAGCGCGAAAATACGAAATTATAATTTTCGCCTAAATACGCCCATATGGCCTCAACTCGGCTCGAAATAAAAACTTAGTGTTCCAAATCCGGTTTTAAGTGTGCGGAATCGATTAGGCACATCAAAACTATATAAAATCCGTTAAAACAGCGCGAAAATACGAAATTATAATTTTTGCCCAAATACGCCCATATGGCCCCAACTCGGCTCGAAATTCGCCCAAAAACTTAGTGTTCCAAATCCGGTTTTAAGTGTGCGGAATCGATTAGGCACATCAAAACTATATAAAATCCGTTAAAACAGCGCGAAAATACGAAATTATAATTTTCGCCCAAATACGCCCATATGGCCTCAACTCGGCTCGAAATTCGCCCAAAAACTTAGTGTTCCAAATCCGGTTTTAAGTGTGCTGAATCGATTAGGCACATCAAAACTATATAAAATCCGTTAAAACAGCGCGAAAATACGAAATTATAATTTTCGCCCAAATACGCCCATATGGCCTCAACTCGGCTCGAAATAAAAACTTAGTGTTCCAAATCCGGTTTTAAGTGTGCGGAATCGATTAGGCACATCAAAACTATATAAAATCCGTTAAAACAGCGCGAAAATACGAAATTATAATTTTCGCCCAAATACGCCCATATGGCCTAAACTCGGCTCGAAATAAAAACTTAGTGTTCCAAATCCGGTTTTAAGTGTGCGGAATCGATTAGGCACATCAAAACTATATAAAATCCGTTAAAACAGCGCGAAAATACGAAATTATAATTTTCGCCAAAATACGCCCATATGGCCCCAACTCGGCCCGAAATTCGCCCAAAAACTTAATGTTCCATATCCGGTGTTAAGTGTGCGGAATCGATTAGGCACATCAAAACTATATAAAATCCGTTAAAACAGCGCGAAAATACGAAATTATAATTTTCGCCCAAATACGCCCATATGGCCCCAACTCGGCTCGAAATTCGCCCAAAAACTTAGTGTTCCAAATCCGGTTTTAAGTGTGCGGAATCGATTAGGCACATCAAAACTATATAAAATCCGTTAAAACAGCGCGAAAATACGAAATTATAATTTTCGCCCAAATACGCCCATATGGCCCCAACTCGGCTCGAAATTCGCCCAAAAACTTAGTGTTCCAAATCCGGTTTTAAGTGTGCGGAATCGATTAGGCACATCAAAACTATATAAAATCCGTTAAAACAGCGCGAAAATACGAAATTATAATTTTCGCCCAAATACGCCCATATGGCCCCAACTCGGCTCGAAATTCGCCCAAAAACTTAGTGTTCCAAATCCGGTTTTAAGTGTGCGGAATCGATTAGGCACATCAAAACTATATAAAATCCGTTAAAACAGCGCGAAAATACGAAATTATAATTTTCGCCCAAATACGCCCATATGGCCTCAACTCGGCTCGAAATTCGCCCAAAAACTTAGTGTTCCAAATCCGGTTTTAAGTGTGCGGAATCGATTAGGCACATCAAAACTATATAAAATCCGTTAAAACAGCGCGAAAATACGAAATTATAATTTTCGCCCAAATACGCCCATATGGCCTCAACTCGGCTCGAAATTCGCCCAAAAACTTAGTGTTCCAAATCCGGTTTTAAGTGTGCGGAATCGATTAGGCACATCAAAACTATATAAAATCCGTTAAAACAGCGCGAAAATACGAAATTATAATTTTCGCCCAAATACGCCCATATGGCCCCAACTCGGCTCGAAATTCGCCCAAAAACTTAGTGTTCCAAATCCGGTTTTAAGTGTGCGGAATCGATTAGGCACATCAAAACTATATAAAATCCGTTAAAACAGCGCGAAAATACGAAATTATAATTTTCGCCCAAATACGCCCATATGGCCCCAACTCGGCTCGAAATTCGCCCAAAAACTTAGTGTTCCAAATCCGGTTTTAAATGTGCGGAATCGATTAGGCACATCAAAACTATATAAAATCCGTTAAAACAGCGCGAAAATACGAAATTATAATTTTCGCCCAAATACGCCCATATGGCCCCAACTCGGCTCGAAATTCGCCCAAAAACTTAGTGTTCCAAATCCGGTTTTAAGTGTGCGGAATCGATTAGGCACATCAAAACTATATAAAATCCGTTAAAACAGCGCGAAAATACGAAATTATAATTTTCGCCCAAATACGCCCATATGGCCCCAACTCGGCTCGAAATTCGCCCAAAAACTTAGTGTTCCAAATCCGGTTTTAAGTGTGCGGAATCGATTAGGCACATCAAAACTATATAAAATCCGTTAAAACAGCGCGAAAATACGAAATTATAATTTTCGCCCAAATACGCCCATATGGCCCCAACTCGGCTCGAAATTCGCCCAAAAACTTAGTGTTCCAAATCCGGTTTTAAGTGTGCGGAATCGATTAGGCACATCAAAACTATATAAAATCCGTTAAAACAGCGCGAAAATACGAAATTATAATTTTCGCCCAAATACGCCCATATGGCCCCAACTCGGCTCGAAATTCGCCCAAAAACTTAGTGTTCCAAATCCGGTTTTAAGTGTGCGGAATCGATTAGGCACATCAAAACTATATAAAATCCGTT